>CBVK0100527437.1:0-11885 GCA_900067695.1 Picea abies
TGCTGTCATCTTTGTTTAGATCTGAGTTCTAATTTATCATTGATTGAAGTCTACTGTCATCTGCTGTCTAACCTAACTGGAATATCTCTGTTAGTTAGAACTTTTCATTTTTCTGTTAGAGATCTATTGTACTTTTACTTCCTTGCTGTTCTGTTCTTCAGATCTATAGGAGCTCTGCTCTAAATTTTTTAAAAAGGTACTACTGTTTTATTCTTACCCTAAAATTCTAACAGTTGGTTACAGAGCAAGGCTACACAAATTTGAAGTTGTGAGAGAAGAGCGACAAGGAATGCCATCTCTGTCAAACTCCAAGCTTGGGAAGTAGGCACTCGATTCCCTAACCCATCTCTAGCATATGGTTCATGAACATTTTGCAGAACTTAAAACGGCACTATAGGACATTGATGACCTCAAACGCCAAATGGGTTCTAACTCATCCACTAAGCCAACATCTAATGTAGCCCCTCTTCCGCTAGCAACGCTGGCTCTGACTACCCCTACTACAACAAAATCGATAGACAGCATCTACCCTGAAGTTTAATTTCTCTATTTTCAAAATGGTTCTATGTTTTGTCACTTTATCTTTGTCTTTGGAAAGTATAACAAGCAGTGTACCTGCCCAATTCTCAGCAGAAAAACTTGGTTTTTATGTTAATTAGAAGTCTCAAGGGTTTTTTGGAACCACTGTTTGAATCTAGACTGCAACTGCTCTATATGGTACTATGTCATACAGATTAAGTTGTGGCTTTTTAATCTCAATAAAAGTAACCATTTTAGTTTAAAAAAATAGAATGCCTATCACGAATCAAGTCAGTTCATGCTTTACTTTTTTCTATTTCACATAAAAATCAATGTTATTTTTATAAAATTTATGTTAAGTGGAATCCCCATCCCCATGCCAATGTACCCTGGCAACTTAGTGTCTAACCTCAATTTTCATTCTTTTGTCATTTCCTATTTCTTGTTACCCATTTCTGGTAACATGGGTAATGTTTGTAGAAGGCTATGAAAACAACAAAAGAGGGGAGCCAACCATTAGGAAGCTTGATCAATACCCTAAACAACTTAGCCTTCACTCCAGACACCAAATGAGCAAGATGGTCCTAACAATGTCTGCAAGCCAAAAAAATGAAATGCATAATGGAAAAAATGCATTTTGTCGATGATTATAGCTCAGCAGGTGCTTCTGCATATTCTAGGTGTCAAGCATGTGGAAGATGTCCAAAGCCTCTCTAGATACTTGCTTAATTTATTAAGTAAGTGACTTTTATTTTTCTTTCTTAAGTTTGACTTAGGAAAAGCACATTAATTGGCCCAATTAATTAATGTTGCCTATTGACTAAGGTTTTCTAAGGTTAAGTGACTTAGATCTAGTCTTGACCATTGATCTCAAGTGAGGCTTAAGATTTAATCCTAGCCATCCATCACTTTGGAAGATTAAGAGTTAGGGTTTTGGTCAATGAAATGTTATAAAAGAAAGCCTAAGGAGAGGAGAAAGACACACATTCAGTTGACAGTCATTGAGAGAGTGATTTTCTCAAGTGAAGAGTGAGAGACTCAAGGCCAAGAAGAAAGAAGTGTTACAGCAGAAAATTCAGGCAAAGGGAAAGCGAGTGGAGGCCGAGTTAGCTGAATTCCAGAGGGCCGAAATCCATAACAACCGCTTGTGTGAAGGGCCTGTGCAGAGATCTGTACGGATCCGTACGGAAGCTGCACAAGGGGTGAAAGAGAGGGAGGCTGAGAATAATGGGGTTCCAGTGGGACGAGTTTTTCAGAGGGGCCGAATTACAGGTTCCATTGCTGTACAAAATTCTGTATTTCTCTGTGCGCCAAATAATAATAAAATCAACTAAATGTTGGTTTTCCCAAGTTGGGTTTCCAGGGTAAAAGCTTGTGTAATGTGTGACTGATTTTTCTGCTGTGTATAACTGATTTTTTACTTGTTGTTCCGCTGCATATTTATATTAAAATACCAGTGTATTTCTGTTCAGCAGTTTCAGAAGTTAATTACAGTGTTAATTAAATTTCTGGGTATAAAAAACAGCTAGGAATATAAATCAGATCTAGTATTTGGGTTTTTTAACAGTGAGTTATCTTGAAGTTCCATATATCACTTTGGGTTTCTTTGGTCAGTTGTATCAAGTCAATATAAGCTAACTTTCACTTCCATTTCCTCTACAACAATTTAGCTTAGATTGACCTTAGGGATTCTGCCCTAAGCTAGGGTAACTTTTTTCCCCTTAGTTTAAACTTTAAAGTATGGGGCAAGGCTACCAAGGCGACAGTGGGTAGCTTGCCTGTAGTGCCTCTAGGCTCTCATGATTTGTGGTGACAGTGGGTAGCTTGCCTGTAGTGCCTCTAGGCTCTCATGATTTGTGGTTAGGACTTTCTTCACCTAATGAGAATTTGAACAGTAACAAGATCCAAAGATCCATCTCAATTGCTGAAAAGATACCTACACTTGTCCTTCCAGAAATAGCAATATCATTTGCAATGCTTTATGTTATTGGAAATAAGGCACTTTCCTTTAAGAAAAAAACACAATTTCGCTACATAGAAACACAATAACCTAAGTAACAAAACACTCTCCTTCCAAGCCACATGTCTCGTGTCCCCGTGTCAGATACCTGGACACTTGGGACCTAACATTTGGACAATCACGAGACATGTGTTATGATTAGGTCACATGTCTCGTGTGATTCTGACACTCCAGTCAAAGCATGAGGACGCCTTCCTTGGCCAATCATAACTCTCTTTTCTCATTCTATTCAAAGAGTCTTTCTATTGCACACTTTCATTTTAATCTATAAGAGATGGAGAGTTCCATTGAGTCGATAGATGATTATTTTCACTTGAGCTATTCCTTCTTCCATTTCATTCCATTCTTTTATAGTGAGTCTGAAAGGGCATACCGATGTGTAAGAGGTAGTAACTACCTTCATCCTATTCATGTGTTTCAAACCCTGAACTTGTCAAAGGAAGTAGCTTTGGCAACAATTTGTATCCCCCGGAGTGATTTGAGAGTGAAGCTTATATCTCCAAACCTTGTACTTTTAGTTTTGGAATAGACGTATAACATTTTTTGCAGCTACATCTTGTACTTTTGGTATGTTTAATTGCATTAATTGGAAACTTCTAAGTTGGCTAACCTAGCAAATCACTCCCACTTAGTCCACACTCTTCTCATTTGACTCCACAATCCCACAAAGTTCAAGGCACTGTGGTCATAATTAAAATTTCTGATTTCACTTCATTGTTTAACTCCCTAGGGTGGCAAAGGTGGAAATCAACCCTTATTACCACAAGCAGAGATTGCCTAAGCACATTCTCAATCTGTCTAATCTTATGAATATGAGGGCAATGATGGAGTCTCGAGCACAAAGTTGAAGGATCTAGACAAAGTTGAAGGCATGGCAGAAGATAGAGCTCACCTCCTATCACACTTGAACATATGAAAGAGGAGAATAAGATTATGTGGGGAGAGATAGGAACTAAACTAGACTCTGTCGAGCAATTGACTAGAGAAAAGAAAGATACCATTAAAGAGGGCTTAGAGGTAAGAGAGAGAAACTACTCCAGGTAATGCTGGTTCTGCAGAACTTAGACACAGAGTTCAAACTCCTTGGCAAGCTCATGAAGGAGAATGCAAAAGCCTCCAGTAAGCAAATTTCAAAATTAGAAAACAATGTCAAGAACAAAACAATGTTCATCAACAGCAAGCTACAAAGGATATCAACCAATCAAGGGATCGATAACTAGAGTATCAAGCAAATTCATGGAGACTTAATGAATCTAAAAACCATTCTCTCCAATGAAGGCAAGACCACGCCGAGAGATCCCACCAGTGAACACCTATCTGCACTTTCCTCTGACAAGAACTCTTGGGTATCCTTCATCAAACCAATGAACCTTTGGCCTCCATATAAGAATGAGAATCAGTGTTTCATGGACAATCTCAACTTTTTGAATTCGATTGTCTTAGTTATCATAGTTTTATATTCCACAAGGCTAGTAGATAGTAGCAACAAGTTTGTGTGGTTTTAGTTTAATTTGAACACTTTGATAGTCTCTGCTAGTAGGTATGAAATCCATTTTGAATGAGGCTTAATGGTATCTATGTATGGTATACAATGTACATAGTTAATATTGGGTTTTGCTTTGTACTCATCACCTGTAGAGGTGAAGGACATCAATAAAAAAAAGTTATCTTCCAACAACAAAAAATACAATGTAGAACATTGGTGTCGGTGTCAGGAAACAAAGCATTTTGATAAAATTTCACTACTTATTTTTAAAAATATCCACTGAAATAAAGCACGTAAAGTTTTTCACCGACCTTTTATCCCCATCAATGGAAAATAGTAGGTAGAGAGATTGGAAAAATATATATTTTTGTTATCTCTTTCTAAAATTAAGCAATTCATACAAGTGATATAGCAATTAAAACAATCTGGAGAAAAAAATTTAATGCTAATACTACAAAATGAACTTTGTTTACAAATTTTCAAGATGTGACTCTGGAAATTTCAAATATCTCAATGTCAGAAATTCCACCTCATTTACTTGAGGTTCCCCAGTTTATTCCATAGAACTTTGAGCCTTATGGCTGAATATGAAATATAAATATAGTAGCAATATACTTCACTTTTGTCCAACCAAACCACTAGGCAAGCTCAAGAAATAGAGACTAACAATATGAACTCGAAGGAGATAAGATAAGATAAGTTTATAACTTTATTAATTTCCAACAAATGACAAACTAGGCCAACGGGACTACTCAATACATAAGTGGCAATACAAAGTGGGAGTGCGAAAGCCACTCCTATAAAAGAGAGAAAAACTAATTTATAGGATCTAAGCTCAACTATTTCAATGTCAAAAAGAGACACCATGCTCTCGAGCAAAGTACAAGGGAAAGAGACTCAAGGCTTCAAATGCCTGTCATCAGACGAAAGAGAGGGTGGGTCCTCCTATGAAGTCAAATGGGAAACTCTCGGTCAATGAAATGTTATAAAAGAAAGCCTAAGGAGAGGAGAAAGACACACATTTGTGAGAGAGTGATTTCTCAAGGGAGAGTGAGATACTCAGGGATGAAGAGAAGGAAAAGTGTTGCAACAAGGAGATCCCAAAAAAGGCAAGAGAAGGTCAAGTTTATTGAATTCAAAGAGGGTTGAGTCATATAGATTCGTACCAGGGCAGTCGTACAGCTAAGAGGGAAGTCGAGCACTGGGTTTCAGCGGACCGATTTTCTGTGGGTGGATTTTCCAGAGGGACTGAGTTACAGGTTCCAAACTAATGTAAAATTTCTGATTTCTCTGAGGGCCAAAATAATAATAAAATCAACTGAATGTTGGTTTTCCCAAGTTGGGTTTCCAACGTAAAAATTGTGTAATGTGTGACTGTTTTTTCTGCTGTGTATGACTATTTTTTACTTCTTGTTCCGCTGCATATTTAGTATTTACTATTCAAATACCAATGTATTTCTATCCAGCAGTTTCAAAATTTAATTACAGGGTTATTTAATTTCTAGGTATAAAAAAAAAACAGCTAGGAATATAAATCAGATCTAGTATTTTGGGTTTGAACATGGTATCAAAGCTCTAAACTCTGAGAAAGTAGGAGATCGATTTGTCACAAGTTTACAGCAGAAATTTCTAGCAGTAAAGTATTTTTGGTTGAGTATTTGATTGGACAGGATGGCTGCAATTAGACCGAGATTTGAAGACCAGTTGGAGGGTGCATCCAACTACAGTCCCTAGAAGAAGAGGATAGCATTGGTGCTAATGGAGAATGGGATTTGGGAGTTTGCAAATCAAAAATTCACCCCTCCTAATGATGCTACACAACTGGTCGACCATGACAAAAAGGATGTGAAAGCTAGGAGGATCATTCTGGATGCAGTAAAGGATCATGTGATCGCTCATCTGTTCGAAAAGAAGACGGCCATGAATATGTGGGAGGCTCTGACAAAGCTATACCAAAGTGATAACCAAAATAGGAAGATGGTGATGAGAGAGAAACTCAGGGACACCAAGATGTCCAAATCAGATATAGTAGCTTCTTATCTCACCAAGATCACACAGGTTCGTGATGTGTTGGTAGTAGATGGGGAGGCAGTGTCAGAACAAGAGTTGGTGAGAACGGCCCTGAATGGCTTCACTAAGCCGTGGACTTCTTTTGTCAAAGGCATTATGGCACAAGAAAACCTCCCTAACTGGGAGAGATTGTGGGATGATTTCATCCAAGAAGAGATTTGAGAGGAATCTCTAGATGGAAGCCAGCAAAAAGGGGGTGATGATGAGAACCTTGCTATTGCAAGTCAAGCAAGGAAGGGCAAGGGGAAAAAGACCAAGAAGAATACCAGTGTAGGGAGTCAACCTTCAGATGGGAAGAGGGAGTTAGCCCCTTCTAGTTCTATCAGGAGACCGAGTTGGTACGAGATGACATTGATGGATGCTCAGGAGCAGGAGGCTCCTAGAGGAGACCGAGTTGGTACGAGATGACATTGATGGATGCTCAGGAGCAGGAGGCTCCTAGGAGTACATTGAGGGAAAGCAGGCCTTCGACAAAGTTTCCAAACTTCGAGGCATTGATATGAAGTGTCATTGATTCCGTGACTTCCAGTATTCAAGGAGTAGCTGACCAACAGGGCTGGAGGGATGCCAGTGAGCAGAATGATGTGTGCGACATTGTGCCAGTGTCAGAGGAAGAACCAGTTCCAGGTGGCTCTTCGAGAAGTACCTTCCTTGCTAAGAGGGAATGTTGATGATTATATCTCGGACAAGTGCTTCTACATAGGCTAGGTGTCAAGCATGCAAAAGATGTCGAAAGCCTCTCTAGGTACTTGCTTAATTTATTAAGTGACTTTTATTTTTATTTCCTAAGTTTGACTTAGGAAAAGCACATTAATTAACCCAGTTAATCAATGTTGGCTATTGACTAAAGTTTTCTGAGGTTAAGTGACTTAAATTATTTAAGTGACTTAGATCTAATCTTGACCATTGATCTCAAGCGAGGCTTAGGATTTAAACCTAGCCATCCATCACTTTGGAAGATTAAGGGTTAGGGTTTTGGTCAGTGAAATGTTATAAAAGAAAGCCTAAGGAGAGGAGAAAGACACACATTTGTGAGAGAGTGATTTCTCAAGGGAGAGTGAGATACTCAGGGATGAAGAGAAGGAAAAGTGTTGCATATTTACTGTTAAAATACCAGTGTATTTCCGCTGCATATTTACTGTTAAAATACCAGTGTATTTCTGTTCAGCAGTTTCAGAATTTAATTACAGGGTTAATTAAATTTCTAGGTTTAAAAAAAACAGCTAGGAATATAAATCTGATCTGGTATTTGGGGTTTTAACACATTTGTGTGCAGGCAATAATTGGACATGTTACATACCTCCTGAATAGCATGCTCAAAAGCTTCCATCCATTTCTTTACTTCCCCAGCTGTACGACAAGCAATCTTTGCATACAAGATAAATTACATTAGAGCTAAATGCCTTTTTCATTATGCACAAAACATACTACTGCAATGACCTTGTGATAAGTTACCTAAATATGCAATAAATCATCAAAAAAAAATTAAAAATCTACCCATACAAATATGCCGTCAGACACAAAGGGAATAGCATACAAAAAGCCAAAAAACAAAGAAATATCAATTTGTGCAGATATTAAAACTTGCAAATCAATTGACAAGACAGGTCTTTTCAATGCCACCTGAAGATGGCAAGGCATTTTTCCAATGTTTCCTCCAAACATTAGGGCATCAGACATTCATGAATCATGATAGAGGACAACACTAATTCTCAATAAATGATGGGGTTTACAAATACTTACTTCACCTGTTTTGGCATCATTCACGCGGCTGTAAATTCTTAAGATATAAAGATCCTAGACAAAAAGCAATGAGTCAAGCCTCAATCTGACAATATAAAAAAATACATCATAAAGGAAACTAAGATGATCTGCAATCAAAATATACTCCGGATTCCAAAATCTCATCACTGGAAATCAAATTAGTAACAAATATACATCACCTCTAAGATAAAAAAGCAAACCTTTGTCGATTAAATCTAATTACTTGTCTGCAGTAATACAGAAAATATTTCCAAAATTGGCTAAAAAGGTAATGATTAAAAGGGTCAAAAATTGATGTAATCACCTACCCCACCATCAATCTTCCTAATGCCCATATCTTCCAACTTCATAAACTGGCTAGCCACTCCTCTCCTTATTGGGCGCTGCAAACAGAGCACATAACACGTTACACCACAATCAAAAAATATTAAGACTTCAGAATGAAATAACAAAATCCAAACTTTGCTAAATACAAGGAAAGGAAATCCAGCAATCATTTCAAAAGAAAATGCAAAATTAATAGAAACGATTTTTACAGAACAAAAACTTAACTATGTACAAGGAATACAAACAGTAGACAGTTACAAAACAAGGGTTGCCATCATCGAGTAAAATTTCCTTAAAAACAAATATAACCATTTGCATTCATTCAAATAATACCTAAACACATCAAAGGGATTGAGTATAAAAAAGTGATGACATAGATCCTCATGAAACATATAACTCGGTTTGCATCAGTGAAAAAATAAACTCTAGGATTGGAACTTTGATGTGTGCCCAAGTTAAATGGCTTTCCAGAGATCAAACCTGCGGTGCATGGTTGTACTAGATTCAGCATCACATCTTTATCCATATGTGCAATCTTAGTTTGTAATCAATACATGCAAAGTATTAGACAACATTTAACATGGATGCGAATAGACTCATATTTAGTGGACAAGTGCAAAGCATTATGTATAACCCTCCACAAAAGCAGAAAGTTTTTACAGCCAAATATGGAAATCTACGTTTAAGAAGGCCGAACTAAATTTATGGAAATCAGTTTCCTTCATGAGGATTCTTGTACCTACATGTATTCTGCTGTCCCTACATTTCAAGTGAGATGTATTTATGACTGGATGGTACAGTTGAAGACCAAAGTGGGAGACGGAATTAGTACCAGCACTCAATTTATCTGATTTCCCCTTGCATTCTAGTAGTTTCATTCCCAATAGTGAGGTTGTATGAATTTCTTTGTCCAAGGGCCTATTTTTTGACATTTATGTTCTTGATCCATTGCCTTCTATATGGTTATTCCCATGATATATATTAATATAGCATCGTGACTGTTATATTTATTGCATGTATATTTTAGAATCATGTGCCATATATACAATGCCCTATAGTGATGTTTTGACTTGGAATGCATTATAGACATGGATGATCAGAGTGAGGTCCATGGACAAATCATGCACGAGGTGAGTGTCCATGGACATGATACTGGCAATCAGTAAAACTCGGGAGAACAGTCCCAAAATGAAGCTTCCAAGAACAGAAGCAACATATTGCTTATATCATAAAATGTGGAGTCATTGTAGGAATGAGATCTAGCCAATTTCAAGAATGGGCAGAGAGAGACTAGTGGGATATTTCATGTTTCTTTTTTGGTAGAAAATGCTTCCTTTAACTACTAAAAGAATAGTATATGCATAAACAACGGAGCTGACTATGGAGGAGTTTTGGTGCTTGGATTCGGGTACCACAAAAAGTATGAAACAAAGCAGGCACTGATCTGAGGACAGATATGTGTAAGGGAAAGACAGTACCCATAGAAATGATGACACTTGTGAGTTGAAAGGCAATGTCCAAATAAATATGCCAGATGGACAAGTGAAGCACATCAAAAGTGTATGGTATGTACCCGCCTTCGCAAAGAATTTACTTTTTGTTACAGAAATTATTAAGCAGAACTTCAAAGTTGTTTTCTATGGAAAGGAATGTCAAATACAAGACAAAGCAAACTGCAAGGATGAACAAAGTAATTGTAAAAGCAGTGGAAAAGAATGCTTGTACAAGGTAGATGCAGTAAAAGGCAAGAAGCTCAATGCAATCAGATATGCTATGGCATAAAAGGTATGGTCATTTGAGTTTTTCATAGCTTCAACTTTTACATAGACAACAGATGGTTTCTGGACTACCACGGATGAAATTGGACAATGCAGTGTGTGAAGGGTGTTTTTCAGGGAAGTGACGCAAGGAAAAGTTCGAATTAGCATAAGCTTGAAGAGCAGTTGGAGCGTTGGAGTTGATTCACAGCGACCTTTGGTGGTGCCAGGTATTTTATCACTTCCACAGATAATTTTCCCTATAAGATTTGGGTGTATTTTTTGAAGAATAATTGGATGTTCTTTCTTTCTTTGAACATTTTAAGAAAAGCACAATTTGATTGGAGTGTATACTTAATGGATCTAAGAGTGCTTTCTTGAATGGAGACCACCAAGAAGAGGTGCATATGACTCCAATGGAAGGGTTTGGGGAAAAAAGTAAGAAGCATTTGGTTTGGAAATTAGTGAAAGTGCTCTATGGCTTGAAGTGAGCACCCAAGGCATGGTCCCTATTAGGATCCCACCCTAACTCCCCTGGTTAGTAGAATAGATTGTTACTTAATGTATTGAGGCTCGTCTTTAATAAATAAGGCCCCACGAGTTAGTAGAGTGTGAAATCAATAAATGTAAATAGCCACATTAAATTAAGGCCCAATATGTTAGTGCTTGAGGACTCATTAATGGAGGTCCACTAGATGGTGAGGGTTTTGGTCAATTAGAAACAATATATTGTAGTAGAAGGCATTAGTACATGTCCAGTTCTGAATATCAATAAAGGTTTGCTCACTGTTGTTAATTCTGAATTCCGGTTTTGATTATTTGCTCTCTACAGTAATATTTTTTTCTGTCTTGCTCTATTTATTTGTTGTCTGCAACTATATTCTGCCTATTCTGCTCTGAATAACATGTTTTCACTAACAAGGAACACCACAAGTGGTATCAGAGCACCTTCCTGTGCCAACACAAGTTCCCATTTTAGAAACTTTTTTAGGCTAGAGGCATGTTTCGACATCTTTAAACAACAAAGAAATTTGTTTTCGACATCTTTAAACAACAAAGAAATTTGTCATTCAGTGGGTAAACCTACGGTTGGGGAAGAATACACGCAAAAAATACAAGAGGCGTCACCTGGTTGGACACCCTTGTAACCTCTGTTGGGACCCCTTTGAGTAGTACCGCACGAGACAAAACCTGTATACGAAATTGTCTTCCATGTACCTCTAGGTATATCAAAAGCCCCCTAAGCTTACCTAAAAACAACCTTAGATAAGCCTATCGGGAATCCTATTGCTATAGTACACTAAGAACAGCACTCGAGGAGATCACTCTTGAATCAGGTAGTACAGCTAAGGGTATGGTTTATCCTCCTTAGTGCCATGAAAGATTCGGCCAAGTTCTATTGTTGGAAACCCTCCAATATATCATAGAGCTATAGAACTTGACACTCCACTGACCTTAGGACCCTGTGTTCGCACAGTTTTCCGCACTCAAATCTGATCTGAAATAGAAATAAAATCAGCACAAAAAAACGTGCAATTGTAGGAGATATTGCCCCTTTATGTCACTGACAGATCCCTCTCCATTTGGGCTAGTGCTTTCCAACCTCAGGGGGGCGTACCTAAGCTTTCCTACTGCTGTCTTCAACCTGTAAATTTGCAAAATAAACCATAAAAATAGCAGCGAAGAAAATATGTTTTGGCTGTTGTTTAGGCAGCGAAGAGGTTTAAAATGTTTGTGGTGGAATCCCAGCAACGTTAGCTTAAGGAGAGATGAAAGAAAGGACAGAAAGCGATATTAAATGGTTGAATAAGACCAAAATAACATGCCAATAACTTCTAAATCATGGGCAAATAACAATTACAATACCAACAATCCGTGGAAGCTTGATACGAGCATAACAAGGGTTTATTTTTGTGTTCACCAAGAAGATGAATGCGCCATT
>CBVK0100527438.1:0-11884 GCA_900067695.1 Picea abies
GGGTGCTTGCATAGCATAACAAGTCAGCCTTCTATTTTCAGATCAAGGATCCTAGTTGGAAGTACTCTTACGATTAGAGGTGTGATGAGATCAGATGAGATATTCCTCATTCAGGGGATACTGATGAGATTTGATATGATGGACTACAATTCCATGATTACACCTATAATGACACATTTGAAGAAGTTGAGTGATTCTATTTGAGATTCGTATTTGGTGGATCCCACAATGTACATGAAGTTGATTGGATCCTTGATGCACCTGGTTAATTCCAGGTCAGATATTTTTGTTTGTAGTGAGCACCCTGAGCCAATATTTGGTTGAATCCAAGGAGGTTCCATTAGGTGGCAACAAAGCATGGTACAATTGGATATGGTTTTTATCAGGTGATGAAGTGAGGCTGCAAAGCTATATAAACTTCGATTGAGTAGGAAGTGAAGTATACAAATTGAGCACCTCGGGGTGTTGGTTCATCTTGGAATCCATTACGGTTTTCGATATAAGATGGAAGCATTCTTCTATAGCACTCAATACAGCAGAGACAAAGTATGTCACAAAAAATGTCACAATTTGTGAAGTGGTGCAACTCTAGAAGCTTCTTGCAAGACTTCATCCGATACATGGTACAGAAGGGAGTAGTGAAGTTCTAGTACTTATCCACAGATGAGAAAATTGCAGATATCCTCCTAGAGTGGCCATTTCAATTTGGATAAGGAGGATGATACAAAATATTATCCATGTTGATTTGGCTAGTGATGAGCATTTATGTTTCAACATCAGGCAAGCATTCTCCTAGATTGGTCATGCATGTGGCTATGCTAGTGCTGATATGACCAAGGGAGAATGACTCATTCACTCATGGGAATATTCTAGTGGTGAATGGCCCAGGTATGTTGATATCATCGGGTATTCATTCTACAATATTGGTCATGCACGGGGCTATGCTAGTGCTGATATGACCAAGGGAGAATGGCTCATTCACTCATAGGGCTCTGCTAGTGGTGAATGGCCCAAGTATGTTATTGTTCTCCATGTTTGAGTAGACGTTCTTCCTACATTGGTCATGCATGGGGATATTTTAGTGTTGATATGACCAAAGGAGAATGATTCACTCATCCAGGAGGATTTTCTAGTGGTGAGTGGACCAGATAAGCATTAGACATACATTATACCAGATTGGTCTTGCACGAGGCTATGCTAGTGCTGATATGACCAAGGGAAATGATTCATTCACTCATGGGGCTCTGCTAGTGGTGAATGGACTAAGTATAGTCCTTCTCCTGTCAAGAAGTGGATGTAATTGAGATGTTATCACATGTATATTCCAGGATGGAATGCATGTGCAGAGATGGCACATCAATATGGCTCATGAAGACAACATTTCTATGACAAAATAAATCCAAGTATGGAGAATACCTCCCTCGTTGAGAGGGATGTTTGGAGATTTATAACTTCGGGTAGTCATTCTCCACAAGAAAGTACAAGAAAAATCATCTACATCATTATAGGAGCCCCAGAAAGAGAAGTCGGCCCCACAGGAAAAATAATAATAAAATTGAAGACCCAAAAATAAGAAGTCAACCCTAGACTGGTGCCCATATCAGTATAAATAAACGACTATCTCATTTCATTTTGACAGTCAGACAACTCCTTCTGTAGTGCGCACAAGGCAGTTGCAACTGCAGTTTTGGGCTATTTCTAGGTTACTGGTTATCTTGGAGAGTGCGCCACACTTGGAGAAGCTCTTGCTTGGTTATTCTTGGTCATATAATTGAGGAGCTAGGTATTGGTGATGCTAGCTTTGGGGAGGATATTCTTTGTATGGTATTTTGGCTATTGATGGTGATGTGCTGGTAATATCTTAGAATGAATTCTTGTAGAAAAAGGTTGATGGATTTTCTCCCAAGTTTTGGTTTCCCAGGATAAACTAATTTGTTCTTGTTTTGTGTTATTATGTTTAATGTGCATGGTTAACATTTCTATATCTTGTCATTTCCACTGCAATATTATAATTGATATTTTTTAGTGTATAGTTATTGTATGATAATTGTTGTATGGAAGTGTATCTTTTTATTAATCATAAGGAAATAACTATCAAAAGCTAAGAATCATATAAAACACCAACACAAGGTTCCACCATTTTACATATCATTAGAGAACCATGATTTTACTTTTCATAATTTCTTGGTTGATAGTGGATACACTAATAATATCATGTCATTATCCATAATGGAGGCTCTTGGAATGGAATGCACAAAGTACAATGAAACTGGAGAATATATTTATTCCATTGATTCAATAAAAGTTCCAGTTTATGGAGAACACGACTTTTTTTCCTGTATATGGATAACACCACATATTATAACAATATTTACCATAATAGTGGTTGATCTTCCCCTGTCATATGGAGTTTTCCTTGGAAAATATTGGTGCTTGATTATCGATGATACATAATGAATGATGTAAGTTGCATGATGCTTCCAAACAAGAATGGAACATTGATAAAAGTACTATGATAACAAAGAATTCCAACATCACTTCAAAAGAAAGAAAATGAAATGATGAAAAACTATAATTATGTTGGATTTGGAATCGCAGAAGCTACAGAAGGAAACAATCATGGCCAAGACACTATCAGAAGCCAAGGAAAACATATGGATGGACATCAGGAAGTCAATGACTGAGATTTGGCCACTCATACAAATTGTGTTTGAACAATATGAACTGGTATAGACAGCCATACAAGAAATTGACAAGATAAGAGAAGAATTTGGAGAAAGGCCCATAGAGGCCATTGAAATCATCAGGTTCTTGAACTCCAAGACCAAAGAAGAGCTGGAGGTCAAAGAAAATCCTTGAGGTCAAGAAGGGCTTGACCAAGAAAGGATTGATGCTGCAATTAGAAGAGAAATCCCAAACAATGGACATTGGAGTGCAAAGATTTTTCAGCAAGGTTGATTCACTGCACAAGAATGGGCTTCTAGGTTTACTAGTGATCAATGATAAGCTCATCACTTTGGCTGACTACAAACACAATATTCTAGCAGTAGCAAAAGATGGTTCTAAATTTGTAGGCATACAAGGGAACATTACTGGAAAGGCCTTGTTAGAAACTTTGAGTTGGACCTGAGCATCCAACATGAAATAAAATACATTTTCATAACAAATCCCACCTTTTCCAAGTACATTGAAATGGGCAAGACGTACAGGAGGTTACTCAAGGTTTCCATCCCTAGTCAAAAGAGATCAGAAGACTTATGTGCTTTACTCGAGTAGAGGTGATGTGGACATCCGAGTCAGCATGAGGATCAGTCAGGTCAAAGTGGTGAATCACCAACTACTTTCCCCCAGAATCAACACCAAGGATTCAAACATATCATCAACAGTCCTATTATTTGTTCAATAAGATTTTTGTTGTGAGGGTTTATAGTCAAGTTCGGAAAAACCAAAGTTTTGTTGATGGATTGTTGACGTTTCAGATCCATATCAGGATCCATATTCAGGACAAGAAGCCTGGGTTAAGATTTAAGAGAGAGACACTTCATATAAATGATAAATGGCTAGAGGAAAGCTTAACTGTCGACTAGGAGGAATTCTAATTCTACAATTATTAATTAGGTTTATTTATAATCTTATATTTCCAATTGTTAAATTATTATTTTATAATTTATTCTTAGGTTATGATATTATTTGGAATTTCCAATTCATTTTAAATATTAATGTTGTTTTTTATTTAAAGTGCTTTTAAAAAACTTTTTAATTTTTTATTTTTAATGAGAGTATTCTAATGATTTTTACTGATTATTATTATTAAAAAAAAAATTATTATTAAAAGATCTTTGAGGACATTAGTATTTTAAGTAATGATTAATCAAGGTTTATTAAATAAAAATTGTTTTTAATTTTTAAAAATTAGGGTTTTCCTAAACTTAATTGTTTTAATTATTATTCATTTTTATTAAGGGAAGCCAAATTTCATTCAGTTCTAGTCCATTATCCCTATTAAGGTTTCTTGGATTTCTTTGAATTTCAATTGCTTCCCTAATGCGACGTTTAAATAGGTGATCCTCCTTTGCCATAATTTTTTTCTCTTCAAGGCGTACATGGTGTTTTGTTTTCAGGGAGTGTTTTGCTAAGGCTAAGGTACAAATGCACTCATTTTTTATGTCATCTCCATGTTCTTTAATTCTAATCTAAAAGGAGCACTCAATTTCACTGATGTAGCATTTACCACATGAGCATTCAATTTTGTAAATTCCTTTGCATTTGTGCAGATCAAGTTTATCTTTGACGGATCACATATTTTGTTTGATGGTTTCATGTGGTTTGAAGGAGGTCTTAATCTCTTTTATGTTGAGGACTCTGGCGATTTTGTCTGTTACTCCTTGGATGAAAGGGAGGCAAGCAATGTTATTAGGGGTTTGATTATCAAGGGGTTTGGGTGTTATGTTCATTTTTTCTATGGCTTTATTTATTTTGTTTTTAATGTCTTTGTTATTATATTTAATGTTTCTGAAAATGTTGGAGAGGTGATCTTTTTCTTTTTCAAAGTGTTCCTTGCCAAAGATTCTTATGGCTCTTATGGCTAGGGTTTTAAGGACTCTTAGTTTCTGGTTGGGGTGGTGATGGGAGTTTGCATGTAGGTAGTTCTATGTGTGGGTCCTCTCCCTATAAACGGTGTGCCCTAAGCTTCCATCATGTTTCCTATTAATTAGAACGTCTAGAAAAGGTAGGCTATTGTTTTCCTCAAGTTCCATTGTGAATTTTATGTTGTTTGAGATATTGTTTAGGTGTTGGAAAAAATTGTCAAGTTCTTCTTTCCCATAGGGCCAGAGAACATCGATGTCATCGACAAACCTTTTCCATCTTGTTGGTTTTAGGGGGTAGGAATCTAAGTCTCTTTTTTCGAAGTTTTCCATAAAAAGACTGGCAACGATTGGGGACAATTGAGATCCCATTGCTACCCCACTAGTCTATTCATAAAATTCCCCTTGGTAACTGAAGAATGTGGAGCGAATACAAACCTCAGTTAGTTTCATTGTTTTCAGGTCAGTTACTTCTTTACCACCGGGATAGCTTCATCTAGTGGAATTTTTGTGAAAAGGGAAACTACGTCAAAGCTTATGAGAATGTCTTTAGATTTCAATTTTTATTAAAAATTTTAATAAAAATAATTTGAAAACAATATTAGAATACTCTCATTAAAAATACAAACTTTTAAAAAAGCCTTTTAAATAATAAACAACATAATAATTGAAAAATAATTGAAAAATCCAAATAATATAATAAACCTAAGAACTAATTATAAAATAACAATTTGAAAAACTAAAAATAAAATATTATAAATAAATAATAATAATAAATAAATAAACTTAATTAATTAATGAAGAATTAGGGTTCTTCCCAGATGACATTTAAGCTCTCCTCTATCCATTTAGCATTTATAGGAAGTGTCTCTCTTAAATCATAACCCGGGCTTCTTGTCTTGAAGATGGATCCTAATATGGATCGAAAACGTTGACAATCCATCAACGAAACTGTGGTTTTTCCGAACTTAACTGAAAACCCTCACCACAGAAATCTTATTGAATGTTTATTGTTTATTGTCCTTTTATGGTCTTTTTATAATGCATATGAATGCACATCTTAGTGAACCTATCAACTACCACAAAGAAATAGTCATGGGCCTTCTTGGTTGTTGGAAAACCTCCCACAAAATCCATGGAGATGTTATCCCATGGTTGAGTGGGTATAGGTAAGGGATGGTATAAACCTTGCTTTATATTACTAGGTTTGCTTGTATAACAAAGTGTGCATCCTCTAATATACTGAGATACATATTCTTTCATTCTAGGCTAATACTATTAAGTACCAAATACCTGAATAAAATATACACCAGAATAGATCCAAGAAGAATATATGAAAATTAGGTTTTAGTATAAGAAAACCCTTGAGGTAGGGAAACACCATACAATGTATCATATTATGGAAGGGATTATCTCATGTTCACTTGCCTCTTCGAGGGGTCATCCTCCTATTGAGCTACCACTCACAATACAATATTTCTCTTCATGTCTCATTACATTGCTTGAACCTCTTTATATAGTCTTTCCCATGGGGCCAGAGAACATTGGTGTCATCGAAAAACCTTTTCCATATTGATGGTTTTAGAGGGTAGGAATCTAGGGAAAACCCCTAATAACACTGCCTACCTCCCTTTCATCCAAGGAGTAACAGAAAAAATTGTGATATTCCTTAGAAAAAAAGAGATTAAGACCTCCTCCAAACCACATGAAACCATCAAACAAAATATGTGATCCATCAAATATAAACTTGATATGCACAAATGAAAAGGAATTTACAAAATTGAATGCTCATGTGGTAAATGCTACATCGGTGAAACTTGGTGCTCCTTTCAGATTAGAATTAAAGAACATGGAGATGACATAAAAAATGATCACATTCATACCTCAGCCTTAGCAAAACACTCCCTGAAAACAACACACCATGTATGCCTTGAAGAGACAAAAATTTTGGCAAAGGAGGATCACCTATTTAAACGTCGCATTAGGGAAGTGAATGAAATTCAAAGAATCCAAGCAACATTAATAGGGATAATGGCCTAGAACTGAATGAAATTTGGCTTCCCTTAATAAAAAGGAATAGTAATTAAAACAATCAAGTTTAGGAAAACCCTAATTTTTAAAAATCAAAAACAATTTTTATTTAGTAAACCTTGATTAATCATTACTTAAAATACTAATGTCCTCAAAGATCTTTTTATATTAATTTTTTTTAATAATAATAATTAGTAAACATCATTAGAATATTCTCATTAAAAATGAAAAATTAAAAAGATTTTTAAAAGCATTTTAAATACAAAACAACATTAATATTTAAAATGAATTGGAAATTCCAAATAATATCATAACCTAAGAATAAATTATAAAATAATAATTTAACAACTAGAAATATAAGATTATAAATAAACCTAATTAATAATTGTAGAATTAGGATTCCTCCCAGCATACAGTTAAGCTTTTCTCTAGCCATTTAGCATTTATATGAAGTGTCTCTCTTAAATCTTAACCCAGGCTTCTTGTCCTAAAGATGGATCCTTATATGGATCCGAAACATCAATAATCCATAACCGAAACTGTGGTTTTTCCGAACTTGATTGTAAGTCCTATTATTTTGTAATTTGTAATCTAGTTAGTTAGAGTTTTCCTCCACCATATCCTAGTCATTAATGACAAGATCAAATGTAATTGTTGTATAAATACTTCTCACTTAGAAGTATTGAGGGTTGATTTTTGCGCCCAAGGAGCTATCTTTGTAATATTTATGAGAAGATCGACCAGTAATAAAAAGGCTATTCACAGGATTCTTGCGTTTGGATTTTGGTGATGTTTATCTTGCTCTGTTAATGTTTATATTACTCTGTAATCATTTTTTTCTTTGTTTCTAATCGTTTAAAGGAAGTTTATGAAAAAAATTTGTTTCGTGCACTTTGTTTCTGGTCTTTAGCAATCTACATGTTATTCATCTGATACTTGAGTAAAGAAATTCTTAATTGCTTCTTTGCTTTGGTTGGCTCTCTCACCTATTTCTATCTTTCTGCCACATTTAATCTTAATAGATCAAACATTCTCACTATCTCTCCCTATGAAGAAATATTATAAAACATTGTATATGATATTAATCTTTAACACATACCCCATAGTCCAATGGATGTTTAATGCCATACTTTCAACCAATATTTATAAACAAAACAAACAAATCCATATTATTTTAACTAGCCTAATATCTAAAACTCAAACAAATCTAAATCCTACAGAGAGATCCCTCTTTGAAACTAGCAGGGATAGATCCCAGTTTCAAAAGTGGTTTTGGTAAGTTACCTCTGTCAATTTATTTTTCCCTTAAGAACCTATGGGAATTACAAAGTGCTAACATAGTGGCGACCATACTGGGGAACTGAACAATTAATTTTTCATCTTTACAATTTATCTTCCCCGGATAAAGAAAACTTTATTTCTGAGCAAATCACAAATCACTTTCAAAGAGATAAATGTTCAGAGGTTGTTGAATTTTTTTATATAATAATTTAGATTTCTTAAAGTTTAAATTTTTGGCTCCAAAAAGAATTCACACTAGATCTCATTCTGATCCAAAACCTGTAACAATAGTAGATAATCCAGAAAAATTAATTAGAAAAAGAAACACAAAAGAAGGTCGCGGGAGCAGTAGTCCTCTTCTCAGGGAACATTCTCTTACAAAGAAGCTTATCTCAATCCAAGACATTGAGTTTGACCTACCTTTTGAACATATCCTTTTCAAAACTAAGTCTGATATCTTTGTGGATGAAATAGTACTAGATCAAACCATCCTTCAACCTAAAACCCCTAAAAGACTCTCTCCTAGAACAAATTTTGATCAACGGATCCTTAAAGAGTTTGAGAAACTACAATATCTAGCATATAATCTCGATCAAGCTCCGTCTAAAGCCCATTTTCAACATTTTATTGAGCTTTCTTCCATTTCTATTGTTGCAGCTTCTGTCAATCCACAAGTAACTTAGACTATACCTCCTAGTCCCACATCATCTACCTCTTATGTCACTTCTCCTCCAATCATACAAGTTGTCATTCAACCTCCTCCACCAATCATGGCAGAGAAATATCCTCCCTTGGTGTTAGCTTCTCCCTTACATGCCATGCCCCAACACTATAAAACAAATCTTACTCAGTTTGATGGTACTGGAGCCCTTAATGCACAACAACACGTGGATAAAATGAATGTTTTCTTTGATTTGTAGGAAGTTGATGAGGCAGATGTTCAAATGAGGCTCTTTTCACAAATTCTAACTGGTGATGTCAAGAAATGGTTTAAAGCATTACGTGCTACTAGAATTGTTGATATTGCTGCTTTCCACCAAACCTTTCTCAACAATGGGAGGTAAAGAAAAACCTGATATGAAACTTCCTCAAGGGTTGGCCTTAATCAAGTTCCCTGATGGATTTGATGCTGATATGTCCTATCAACCGAGAGAAATAAATTTTTCCACTCTGGAAGATATGAAGAAAAGTGTAGTGAGTGTTGAAGAACACCTAGTAGCCAAAAGAGATAGGCAAATAAATGAAAGGAGAGTTACAATTAAAGAGGAACCTTCTACTTCTACTTCTACTTCAGATGCCAGAATTGATTCTTTGGTCAGAACTGTGGGTATATTGATGGAAAGACTAGAAATCGATGACAGAAACCCACCCAGAGAGAATCAACCTACTCCTCAGATTCGAAATCCCAATTTCAGAAGGAATCCTCCCCATATCAGACAGAGAGAACCCAGAGACCAAAGGGAACAGAGAGGCCCTAATCATCATATTATGCCACCTCTTCAATAAAATTATGCTAATTAAGGGGAAGAGATAGTTGATGAGTTAGATGAAATTCACATAAACCTTATGGGGGTTAATGACAATGATTCCATTTTTCTCACTCAGGAAGAACAAGACCTTTTTCTACTTTCACAGAAAAAAGTAGATGAGGAGGAGTCTGAACAACAAGCCTCCGAAAATGTGATAATGGAAATCCAAAAACAATACAACTTGAGAAGAAAGAATTCTAATGACAACCAAACTAAGAAAGTTGTTGAAGCTAAGAAAACCTCAGATACTACTCCTATGAAAGGTCCTAAAAAGAAAAATTCAAAGACCCCTGCAAAGAGAACTCCTGAATCTTCACCAAGAACATCTCAAACCAAGGTGGCATCCAAAAGTCAGCCTAGTACTACTACACAGAAAACTATGGCTGATAAACCAGATCTTCATAGTCAAAGCAGAACTCCAACCACTTTCAGCTTGGAAAATGAATTGGCCAAATTGAAAATTCATATTCCTCTGACAGAACTAATGAAAAAAAATGCTTACGGATCATAGGTGATCAAAGCATTATACATATAACTAGGATTAGGCACAGATACTGTGAATATCGCATATGACCATCCTAAGCTGTTGTTTGTCCTTGAGGTTGAGGGACAAACTGATAATGGTTTTGTTCCTCCATTTTACATACGTTTAAACATCCATGATAAAACATTACATAACACTATGCTGGATTCTGGCGCTTCTCATGATCTCATGCCCAAAGCTATTATGGAGAAGTTGGGGCTTGATATCACTAGACCTTACAAGGAATTATACTCCTTTGACTAAAGAAAAGTTAAATGCATAGGTTTGATCAAAGACCTGTGTATTACCTTGGCACAAATACCAGCAAAAAGCATGGTGATGGATATTGCCGTGGCATATATTCCTCCAAAACATGACATGTTATTATCTCAATCGCGAGGGGGAAATCTAAAAGGAACTTTACAACTGGACATGTCCTATGCCACCATCCCTATGTTTAATCAACAAAGAATATTGTACAGAGAGACTCTAATGAAGTACATGGTCAATAGTCAAGAAAATCCACATAACTATCCTCTGTACTCTATTAATTCTAACCTAGACTCCTTCATTTTATATAATGATGGTGACTTGGATAGTCAGATTGTAGAATTGGAGGGTGATGTTTATAACATGGAGGAAGGAAAATCAATCCTTCCTAAAAGTAAAACAGTGACCACAGAAACTGATGAACCAACAAAACCTCTTTGGAGTATGGATTTCGATGGAGCAGTCAACAAATAAGGGGCTGGAGTTGGGTTGTGGGTGCATAATCATAAAGCAAAGTATTCAGAAACCCATTCTTATAAATTAAACTTCCAGTGCACCAATAACATAGATGAGTATGAAGCATTGATGCTCGACCTGAAATTGTTGAATAAACTTGGTTCTAAAATAATTTTGGTAAGAGGGGATTATTAAATTGTCATTAAATAGATAAAAGGTGAGTATGTTGCTAAACACCCTAGACTCAGAGCTTACAAAAATGTTGTTTTGGATTTTTTTCCATATTTTACTGAAATTGACTTGCAGGTGATTCCCAGGGGGAAAAACATATTTTTAGATGGACTGGCTACTTCAACAACCACTTATAAAATACCTTTCCATCAAAATCCCCAATACATAGTAGGGGTGAAATGCAGACCAACTGTCCGAGACAACATCAGGTATTGGCAAGTGTTTGGCAATGATGAGAAAATCGATGATTTCCCGTAGTCTAAAAATGATTTTGAGTGTACAAACATTGATGTACATAGTGATAATGATCGTGTAAATAAACTAGATTCAAAAGACATAACTGAAAAATATGAAAACTCAGATATTTTGCAATTGAAAAATAATTTTTTACCTAGAGGGTTGGTTCCTTTAGAAGAACTGTTTGATTTCAATGATGTAGCAAAAATCCAAAGATCTAACCTACTGGGAAAGAGGTTGAGGAATGTAATATAGGAGCAGATGAAAAAACAAAAATGATTAAGCTATCTAAGTCTTTACCTCATGAGAAAAAACAAAAATATATTGAACTATTCAAGGAATTTGTAGATGTCTTTGCTTGGATTTATGAGGATTTGAAGTCTTATGACACTAGTATCATACAACATAGAATCCCTGTAAAGGAATAACATAAGCCTTTCAATAAAAAACTTAGGAGAATTAATCCAAAGTTAATGCCTGTGATAGAAAAAGAGATAAAGAAAATGTATGATGAAAAAATAATAGTTCCCTTAAGATTTTCAAAATGGGTTTCTAATCTTGTTCCTACTAGAAATAAAAGTGGAGAAATCAGGCTCTACATTGATTTAAGGAACCTCAACAAAGTCTCCCTTAAAGACAACTATCCTCTACCCAAAATGGATCACATCTTACAGAAGGTAGTTGGAGCTCGTAGGATCTCTTTGCTGGATGGTTTTTCTGGCTATAACCAAGTCCTTGTC
>CBVK0100527439.1:0-11883 GCA_900067695.1 Picea abies
ACCCCCATTCCCTTTCCAACCCAAAAGCTTCTTCAGCAATATAGCAGAACTCACCAGGTCCGCAAAGTAGTTGGCGAGTTGACTCAGATCAGCACCGAAGTACTTCTATGTTATATGCATAAAGAGTTGTACACTTGAACTGACTCTACCTTCACACTCCTCAACAAGTCATTCTAGCTAAGGGTCATATATCCATTCACCATGCCAACGTTCACTAGAGTAGGAATTGACCTCTTCCTTGGTTCTCCTCCACCAAGGTTGTTGTTTCTCCCTCACGTCCTATTATTCCATGGATGGTATTTTCTCCTATTCAATAAACTGCTTCGACATCCTAAACTCTGTGACTTCCTCCAATATTCACTGGAATTCATCAAACTTCACAAAAACAAATTCAAAGCCATCCACTCTCTTAGCCATATATCCAACTATGTATTCAACATCAGAAATCCTCCATTCCATAGACACAAGTATCTTTTTTTTCTTTGCGTTATGTTGTCCAACTATGACCCCACATTGTCCAAGTTCACCCCTACAAGGTTGTCTTCTCTAGCTATCCGCAACAACCATCTACAAGGAGGACATCCAAGTACCCCCTTCCTTCCTCCTTACAGTCGTAATCAAACATGGAGTCTTTTGTGAGAAAATGGCCAAATTGTTCATGTGAGGAATAAGTGTTTCCTTTTCGTTCCTCGTGAACTCCTGTCCCAACACAACTTCAAAATAGTCCATAGGAACAATGGTGAAACTTTTCCTTCCACACCAGTCACCAAGATTCAATGAGACATCCTTGGATACACCAAAAACCCTCTCTACACCTGCGTTGACTTTCTTGAAGGTTGTCTATGTTGGTTTGAGTTGTAGTCCAGGTCTTCACACCATATCCTCCCTCAAAAAGTTATAGTCACCCCATTGCCCACCATGGTTGTCATTGAACTCCCATTGATTTTGACGTGCACATAAAAAAATATTGTCTCATCTTTCTCTTGGCTTTTTGTGGTTTGACCTTCCATGACAACGTTCAAGATATACAAGACCCCAACAAATGGGTTCTCTGCCTTATCCAAATCATTCAAATTCTGTTTCAAGGGACAATTCTTTGCATAATGTTTCTTGGCACAAATCCAACACGAAATTGACTTCTTCTCTTTCGTTGTGTTTGTTTGGTTGGCATTATCCTCACTTCCCTTGGAAGTATTTGTCTTTCCTTTTTACTTCCTCTTCCCCTTCCCTTACTGTTGCTTGTCACTTTGGGATTCTCATTGTTCCAACGACTTGTCTTGGGTTCACCCCTTAAGGCCAACAATGTTTCTATTGTAGTGATGTCTATCACAAGAGTATGCACATTTTGACATCACAACTCACTTTGAGTCCATGACTGCAAACCATTAATGATGTGGAAAATTCTATCTTCTTCCAACATTTATTTGATCTCCAACATGAGTCATTCAAACTCCTTGATGCAGGCTTGGATATTACCTATGTGATTAAGAGCCAACAACCGATTTCTTGTGATCCACGCTTGGTTTCTTCGACCAAACCGTTCCTTCAAGGATGCCTTCATTTCTTCCTATTTTTCAATATTTTCCATGGTTCTCCTTGCTTCCACATTTTCCACCTGGTTCCTCCACCAAATATTAGTAGTCCTTGTCAAGAACATTGCAACAACGTTCATCTTAAATTTATCTGAAATTTTGTTCAACTACTCCAAGTACTGCTCAATGTCTCAACAAAAGTTTCCAAGAAACTTAGCACTGCAAGTACCATTGTATGGCTCAAGTTCATTTATCTTGATCCTCATTGGCATGATAGTTGAAATCTGTCCATTGGAAAAATATCATTTCAATAATGTGATGGTGTCATCTTGGTCCTTGAACTTATGTGTGACAGAGGCAAGTGTGTCCTCTGTTAACTTTATTCTATCCTAAACGTCATCAGTCAAGGTGTCGGTGATTAAGTTCATGGCTTCCTAGAATTCTTGTACGACTTCATTAAACCCATGTTTCATATTTCTTATCTCAGTCTCCATCTTTTTAATCTTCTCACCGTACCGATACATTATGTATGTCATCTTCTCAACAATCATTTCCAAGATAACAAGTCGATACTTCATTATGCCTGTCTTGGGCTCATTCTTAGTGTCACTACCATTTGCATGTGATCCATCCATGGATGGACCTCCAAGTATATTCAATCTACTTGCAAAAGGTTCGTCTAAGGCACCCAATAATTCACCTCAAGACTTCTTAAAAATTCTGTGATCAAATTTCTGTGCTAATTTCTACAACTAACTTTGTGATCACTTCTGCGATCGAGTTTGTGAGAAGTCCTACATTCCTCTACCCTTCCCAAGTGCTTGGTTCACCCTAAAAACTCTACACTTGGTCTGCTCAAGGGGTGTGCATAGGTTTGTTCACAATTCACGACTTCATCCAAAACTTGACACTTCACTTTTGTCACAAACCATACCAACCAAGTTTGTGTCCACACTATGTCTGTGAAAGGTTAGTCCAACTTACCGAACCTTCATCAAGTATGTGCCCAAACTGTCTACTCAAAAAGTGCACCTCAACACCATTGTTCTGACTACAATAGTGGTGAAGAGACAAATATGTTTTGATTCCACCTTTCTTTTACAAAGTGGTGAAGAGTTTCTCTAATACCACCTATCGTGAAGGTGATAGTGTGGTGAACAACACCAAAATATTCACCAAAATCAAATCTGATACCACCTATATCCAAGATAGTGATGAAGAGCTAGCTAATCTGTTCATCAAAATAATCTATAATACCACCTGTCACGACTACATGGGACACCTTCCTAGATATTGCGATTGTGCACCTTTTGAGGACATGCATCACCATGATGTTTATTACTTGGCTTCTTGGAAACACCAAGGATACTTCACCTGGACTACGCTTCTTCACCTAGAGCATACCCATATGTCGTTTTAGGATACAAGAGAGTCACACTCCAACTATGTGAAACTCACTTGTATACTTAGACAATATTTTTAACATCTTAACACTCAGTCATTTAAGCATACATCCATGAACATGTGAAACCAAGAAAACTCTTGCGAAGAAAACAAGAGACACACACAGAAATAGTGTGGGCGACACAAGACATGCCTAACACCCAACTAAGTCTTATTATTGTGAAACATTTAAAATATGAGCACTACTGGCTCAGTTTAAAACTTGGGAAAAGTCGCATGACTCGCCTCACCTCACCAAGACACTCATACATAGATTTGTCCCACCAAGACTCTCTATCATAACCATTTTCACAACCCTTGCAGTGCGCCCCAGACGTGCACCCTTACATAGACTTATTGTCTCTTCTACGTCATAGACTTCACCAAGCTAACACAAACTTTGGTTTTTCCTCATAGCATGCCTCACACAAACCTGTGTTCAGACTTGCCCAAACCCTCCTTGTGCATCCCTCTCTTGGATACTTGTCTTCTATGTCTCTACAACTTTGCATTTTGTTTTCCCTTGCCTCAGAACCTTTCCCAAGTCGCTTGAATTTCTCTCTATTCCTTCTTGCTCATTCTTCTCCCTTGGTTGTGCACCCTTGTGCTCTTATATGGAATCCAAATGTCACCTTTGTGAATTTTCATGTCCTTTGGGTGTGTCGCGCCCCTTTGCAAACCATCGCACCCTTTGGGTGTGTCATGACCCTTCACAGACCAACACGTCGAAATGAACCAACTCATCCCTTTACGGACTGATGTGCCCATGATCTTGTGCGCTCGTCAACCCTTCACAGACCTTGGGACCGACACACCCCAACCTCTTTGGTGCACCCTTTCCTTGTGCATTTCTTAGAACCGATCGACGAGACTCTCCATGGGTGTGTCGATTGGGGTCATCCAACCTCTCCAATGCACCCATAATGCTAAGGGAAGGCAGGTCCACTCCTTGGGTGTGTGCCCAAGTTTCCCCATCTTTTCCCAAACCCAACCCAAGTCTTCATCATCCATCACAAGGCAAGTAAGGTGTGTTCCCCCTTGGTGTCGTATGTCATCATCATGCGACCAAGGTGATCCTTCCCAAGCCCACATGTATTCATTTTCCCAACCAATCACATGCTTCTTGTTTTCTCTTTCCTAACTCGTCTCCAAGTTTTCCCAAGGAGCACGCGTGCTCGGTGAGTGTCATGGGAGACCTTACACCAATTCAAATACCTTCATCAAGGTTAAAACAAGATGTCATCAAAACCAATTCAAATATAGAAGTTGAGCATCTAGTGGAGCACACTACCTAAATTAGTATGCTTAGATAATGATGAGGAAAAAAAATGATTAAATAGAATGGAATTGGAAATGAACAGAGGACACATGCATAAATAACTCTCAAATTATATGCAAACTTAACAAACTCTTCAACATATGTGACAAGTGAATTAAATGCTTCATCAAGGTGGCATGTGTGAGTGTGAACAAGGATGAATCAACCCCAATGAATTAACATGAGGGAAACCACTTTTTAGAGATCATTTTTTAATTGTGACTTGCATCAACATGTGTGCCAAAGGAGAGTGCTACCCTCATGTTGTGTTCCTCGTGCATAACAAGTTGTATTCCCTAGTCATTTTTTTTTTTATAATTTGTACTTAGGAAATAAAGCCTTAATTAAGGTTTAGAACCTAGTAATAAAATAGGTCAATAATGTAGCACTTCAACCTTAGGTTTGTCTCTGATTAATTAGAAATAAAATATCCCAAACCACTTTGGCAAGTTTACACATGAAAAATGTGTTTTATTGAAATATTTCAAATGAGAGTTAAATTATGAAGGAAAACTATATGGAAATGGATGAAAATGGGTCACGTGCCCTCCATGAGTGGGTAAATGATGGAATATGAGTGTGATATAAAAAATGTCTATCTCAAATGGAAATGTGATAACATAATGGGTGGTACCTAGGCTAAGTCATTGATGGATACTGAATGGGGACATGCACCTAAGCAAACCATTAGGAAATACACCACCAAGCTATAGGACACCACAACTAGGAAAAGACTTGAACCCATCATGAAATTCCCGAGAGAGAATAATGAAAAGAATACCATGAGAACAAGATAAGGAAGTAGGAGATTTATTTATCAATAATCAATCATGGATTAGCATTTGCAACATGATGAGCATACATAATATGTCATTGAAGCCACCTCCACCAATGTTACAATATATGACCAATAAATATGATAAGTTGATGTGAGAAAAGGAGCATGGAAATTATACTGCCAAATTATCTTGTAACAATGTCACCTTCCCCCTTGGTTGGGAAATGGTTAGGTAAACAATGAGGGTAACACAAAATAACATGTGCAAGAACAAAATCCCCACAAATTTGAAACTAGTACATAGAATGTAATGAACCAAATCCTTAATATATCAAAATAAAACATAAGTACACACCATGTACACCAATGTGAGCGCGGAGAAAAAATACAAGATAAATAATAAATATGAGTTATATAATAACTCCTTAAAGAATAGGAGAACCTCCTCCACATAACCAAATACCTTTATACATCACAATTTACATGTCCTCAATAATAAATACATGATCTCTATATATACCTATTCACACCTACACATGAGGCCCCTTTACTGTTAGGTCAACCATATTACATATATATTTACACATTACATGTACATTTAGCCCCATATACGCCCCCCCTTGGGGTCATATCACATACATTTAACCCTATATATCACCCCTTTGGATCATAACAAAATGGTGCCTTCCAATTGAGATTTCGCTTAGGTTGATGGAATTCGTAGAGGGTTTACCCAAGTGGAGGTAGAATGAAACAATTATAGTAACTTGAACCAAGGTGATGAGATCCAATGGGTGATGAACTATCTATATTAGTTACCACTCATAACCCATAAGCAAGTCACTTGGGCAGAAGTCTTAAAAATGGCCAACAATTGTTAGTCAATTGTTTGCATTGGACATGGACATATGGGATGAATCCCATGGTTGAAACCTCAAAAATAAAATATCAATATGAGTAATGTGCCAACTAATAAAGTCCCATAATACACATTCACCCATATAGATTAAGTGTGAAGAGGAATCTCAACACTTATTCAACTTGACCTAGTGCTTTACACATGTATGAGATCTCTTAGTGGTTTACACATGTATGAGATCTCTTTCTTGGCAAAAATTATTTGGTACTAAAGGACTTATGCTCAATGTAGTAAACTTTTAGTTTTTTATGCATGGTGTCCTTGGAATGTTGATCTCACGACCCTATTTCCAAGGTCTCACTCTAAACTAAATGTGAGAATTTACTAACCAAGTAATGAAGTTACTTTTATTAAAGGATGTTTAATTTTAAAGTCTCAATCAACAACATGAATTAAATTTGTAGTCCTTGAGTGTGGGTTGTGTGCACATGTGATATATATTTGTTGAACATGACAAAATTAAAATAGGAATGCTAAAAAATAAACTCAAAGAAAACATGATAGAAGACAACCTCTTATTTTTTATTCACCTAGATCGCAGAAGAGTGCAAGGCAAAGAACACACATGTATTGATGAGATGTGCCCCCATACCAAAATACTTTAAAATAGAAAAAAATATTCCCAATTTAGCAAGAACAAAAGTGTGTGAAGCAAAAACAACTAGTTAAAATTTAATTAAATGCAATTTGATTAAATTTATTAGGTTGATTATGTAGAATGTAGTATCTAAGAACAATTGAAATTTATATCTAACTATTTTTTAAACTCCGTGAAACAAGATAGTTAGAGATCTACTACAAAAAATGAAATTCTCATTCACTATGAAAGCCCAAACATACAAATAGAAAGTAGTATGTGCAAGCCAATGAGCTTGAAAATCACGAGGTTATGAACTACACAATTGTGAGAACTGGATCCCGCATAATGGTGTGGAAAAATGTATGGGAATGAAATAATTCAAAATTTAAAGGGTTTATGGCCTCATAAATAAGGTGTTGAGGTAACTAGTAGGTCAACTCCATAGTGGTGAGTTGTGTACCATAGCCTTACTTTCATTGGACTCTTGTAACCCATGAGAGATCCTCGTATTTAAAAAATTTCTATGCAGAATGTTAGGCATGGGAAGTGAAGCTATTTCCCAATTTAGGCCATGCAGTTTCCTTAATAATTATAGTACTTCATGACAACTAGCAAAAAAATGACCTTTTGAGATTTTCCTAGCCATAATTGTGCATAAATAAGAAGATATGTAATTTAATATGTTGATGTCACAAAAGAAGATTGCACAAGTATTGAAGGTTTACTCGTGCACCTTATGTGGCCTATAGAATTGATGTGCCATGCAACTATAAGTTTGGTCAACTACATGATTTTACTTTGATTCTCCATAGATAACTAAGGTATTTCTCATGTTTTAGTGTTTCATTGCTCTCATAGTGTTAGTAAATGGGCATAACCGATGTTTTTGGTGAAAACCCTTTCATTCGCACAAACAAGAAAAAATAGTGTGATAACAATAACTACATTCATTTATCGATATGTTCATGGTATGATGGAAGTATCACATGTAAAAACTAGAAGCTAAAACTACATGTGCCTATACACTTAATTCATTAAGCCTCTATATAGACCCAACATCTAGTGATAGAATTGAGTAAGACCGTGCATGTGGATAGCTTAGTTCACTTGAGTTGCTTACATCAGTACTAGTAAGTGTATTCCTTAGAATAGTTGAAAATGAGTACAAGTTCCTTTAGCAAAGGTTTCCACATATTGAAACCAACTTATGAGTCATGAGGATATGCCTCCTATAACTTGGGAACTTTTATCGATTATATTCATTCTTCAAAATGACCAACATTGAACCTAGTGAAGTAGACAGTGTGAGAGGGAGAGTATGCAATAACTCTTTTGTGCTACATCAAATCTATGTCCATGGCATGTTAAAAAGAATTCACTTTAATTTGAAAATATATTTGAATGTGAAGTAGTGCATGGGTAAGAGAAATCACTACTTTGTGTTTGATCTCTTCAATACCTCATGTTGCACAATTTCCCAACTAAACTAAATATGATTTTGGTTTAAATCATTAAGTGGGTGCATGGCATGTGATTGCTATGAATTTCACAAGATGATATCCATTCCCATGAAAATTCATAAAGCAAGAATATTCTTTGGTGGTGTCCATTTGTTTGTGGTATAAGCTTTGTCAAATGAATTCTCAATCCATCTTAGCTCATGCATGATCAAATATAAACAAATTTTTACTATCTTTAAGTGTACTTCTTGATTGTGACTTGTAGGTTATTTCCACACAATGTTGCAGATACTTGGTCAAATGATGCAAGTGATCCTACCAAGCCTCTTTGAATACAAGAATGTCATCTAGATATATGATCATAAAAGAGTCAAGATACAATCCCAACACTTAGTTCATCATCCACGGGAACGTTGTAGGGGCATTAGTAAGACCAAACAATATTCTTTGGTGCATTTTGAAGGTTATCTTCTAAGTATATATTTCATTGATGTGAATTTGATGACAACTTAAATTCAAATTTATCTTACTAAAAAAATTCACTCCTTGGAGATGATCCAATGGGTTACCTACATTTGATAATGGTTAATTATTCTTAATGGTGACTATTTTAAGAATTTGATCATCCATGCACATTCTACATGTGACATTTTTCTTCAAAACTAGCACCATGGCTCTTCTACATGGTGAAGAGTTGAGGCAAACATGCTTGTTACCCAAGAACTCTTGTATCTTCCTCTTTATCTATTTAATCTAAAGTAATGAAGTTCCACACAATTCCTCATTTGATAGAACAACTCCTTATTGAATTCTATTTTGTGTTCAATTACACAACTTGGAGGCATACATTGAGGTTCTTGAAACAATTTTGAATAGTGTTGCAGTAAGTCATCAATTGCTTATGTTCATTCAACTTTTCTTATTGCATTAAGTCTTCTTGATACTATGAAAATGCACAAGTCTAGCCCTCAACCTTCTTGTCAATTGAAAAGTGTAAATCTGCCTTCCTTCTCTGGTCATAGAATGAGTAATTTGAAGTATCTTAAGGCTTGACAAGTCTTTGAGATTTTCAATTGACACTAACACTATGGGTGTTCTATCCTTTCATGCCTTGTCTTCTTTTCACTAGTTTATGCTAATTCTTGCATTATTGATATATTGCATGATAGTCCTACAAGGATTGTAAAATTTGACATTATAAATATCCACATGTACCACATACAACTTTACTTCATCAATAGAATTTCTCAAGGTGGAAAACTTTACCTTTCACTTGCAATGGACCAAATCCTTATGCTTCTTGAGACAATCAAGGGAGTATGGTTCAAGATGTGTGATTATGGGTAAGTTATGATATCTCAACTACTACTTTTGAGAATAAATCTGAGTGGTTGCCAATATAAAATACTATAGCAATGAGCTCCTTACACTAGATATTGATTAAGACTATGCTTGTGCACTCTATTAGATTGGGATTAATAGTTGATATTAGAGAAATATTGTCAATTAGAAAGGTGGTCATTGTTAATTATTTTTCTCCTTGCTTCATCTACCACAACTTCTCACACTTTTATGGAAATTAAAATCCTCCAACTGTCTTTTTTTTAATGTTCTCTATAATTACAATATTGCAAAAAGGAGCTCAAGGAGGCAAGTGCGGGTGGGGTTCTCTTCTCCCCAAGATGAAATATTAAGTTACTCTTCTCTTGGAATATTGGGCATGCTACTAACAATCAAGTTGAGGCATATGTCATGCTACAAGGATTGCAGTTGGCACACCAATAGGGTATAAAATCTCTCTCAATTCTTGGAGATTTGAAGGTGGTCATTAATCAGGTGAGAAAGAAGACATTGCCCAAAGATATGAAGCTGGAAATAGTATTATGGTGAATCAACTTTGAGTTGGAACCATTTCACACATTTTTCCCTCAATATATCCTCCACCACAACAACTCAACTGATGATAAGCAAGCAAACTTGGCATTAAGAGACCCTATAGAAACACTTTGAGTCAATGAGCACCTCTCATCAAATCCAATCCCATGATCACACTCAAGATTCCAAGCATATGTGGTAAAGGTGGAATTAACAAATCCTATATGGTTCAAGCTCTTCGAGGAAACGGTCTGAAAACACCTTCCAATTCAGTCACCTCGACATTAACCCCTACGATTATGACACACAATGGCAAAGTTTTGGCATGCAGGGGCCTCTACTCCTCTAACGTGGACATACCACATAGTACTTCTCCCCCTCACCTTCAATCCATAAGCATTCATATATCCTTGGCCAAATGTGTGTGTGCTCATTTAGACTTTGTGAAGAATTTGTCACCTCTCCTGGTCGTATCTTCCCCTGGATTTATGGTTGTTGTACCTTCATGAAGGGAGATCTAGTCACCATGTATTGTTTTGAAAACACCCACCCAAGATGATGATTGTATTGCCCCTCCCCGTCACTTGATTACTCTATGTGAGTTCATTTCAAGAGCTATGGATTTGATGGGATTAACACCTTCCATGTTGTGGATGTTGCTTCACGCATGTTGGGAGATTATTTTAATTGTTCCACTCTGGGTTAATACACATCAAGATATCGTGAGCCAACGGTATTTGGAATTGATCTCAAAGGGAGATGATCTTGAATTGAAAAGTGCAACGACTGTAGAAGAGATACATGATATGGTGAGGCGAAGAGTAGGAACAACGTATTGGAGGCAGGAGATAATAGAGGAGGAAAATGCAGATCTAGTACACTCCATTCAACCTCTACATATTCAGGTTCATAGCTTGTCAACCCAGCTACTTAGTACGATGGAAATTATGGAAGAAAAAAGGTAGAGAATATTGACCACCCATTTCAACTAGGGGTCAACGTCATGTGCCATTAATATATGTACCTTGTGTTACAACATGTTTGAAGACATATGGCTCAACATAGTAGTTTTGGCCCCAACACGTCTTTCTATATACATGGAATGTTTGCTCCCCTATGTGGGATAATAATGTAATATGTTAGCATGAGTCAATTTTCAGTTAGTTTCCTAGGACTTTATCATTAGGGAAGCATTTTCATCGAGTGTTTTTTTTCTCTTCAGGTAATTAATCTTGCCTACCAAACAATTGTAATTATCCTTGAGTTTTCACTCACAAAATCATCAAAAGTGGTGAAAGGAGTTCTAATGATCGAGCCTAAGGGGTGACCAAGGTCTATAAATGTTTTAATTGATCATTCTAGACATCTCCTAGAGTCTTGAGGAATTCCGTTAAGTTTTGATATGATTTTTTATTAATTAAAATTTTCCATTAATTGAAAATTTTAATTATTTTTATGTAAAATGTAAAAATTTGGTCCTTTTGGATTTTGTATAGGGGTGTGAGTACTCAAATAACATGTCTTATAACCCCCTACACCCTTGGACCAAGTTTCAACTCAATTGGACAAGGTTTTCTAGGTCATTGTCCATTAGGAATCCAAGTCAGTGAAAAGTCAGCAAATAATTGGCTAAGGTAAAAAAGGCAAAAATTGTAAAAGTGTCTAAAGTCATGAGAGAGAGTTGGGAAATGATTTATAATGTATTTACTAAGTTGGAAAAGTGAAAATCCACTTAGAAGAACCCCCCATGCTAAGCCAACAACCAAAAGTGACTCTCTCTAGTGAAAAGTGTGCCCCCTTGCTCATGAACTTATGGGAAAATGAAAATTAAAGTGAGTAAGGTGACAAAACCCTAAGTGAACCTTTCCTACAGCCTAAATTCATGTTTGAATAAAGGTAAAGGGGTTTTCCCCCTTCCCATCTCACCCCTCAAACCCTAACTTGCTCCAAAACCCTAAAAGTGCGCCCTCCTTGACTT
>CBVK0100527440.1:0-11883 GCA_900067695.1 Picea abies
AGCGTGGGCTTTGAACCTAGGCATTCTGCCTCCAAGGACACACTAAGTGAACAGGACTTAGCTCACATTTGCAAGTGTGTATAAGGACGGCAACAAGACCCCCCCCCCTGCTTAGCCAACAACTAAAAGTGGTGTTCCCTAGCAGAAAGTGCGCTCCCCTTGCTTATTGACATGTGGGAAGTAAAAAATTTAAGTGAAAAAGTCACCTAAACCCTAAGTGTGCCCCCCTTGGAGTCTACTTCATGTTTGACTAAGTGTAAAGGTGTTTTCTCCCTTTTCCCCTCACCACTCAAACCCTAACCCACTCCAAAACCCTAAAAGTGCGCCCTAGTTGATTTAGTCTTCTATCTTAGATGTGTGACACTTGGAGCTCATCCAAGAGAGACTTTTCCTCTCTCCCAAGTATAAAAGAAAGCCTACCCCCTCTCATTTTCACATCTTTTCTCAGTGCAACTCCACTATGCCCAAATGTCTAACATCTCTTCCCCTTTTTCTCTCCATTTTCTATCATGGTCTTTGGTGCCATTTGGCAAGTTCTCTTGGCTAATAAATTTTTTTGAAGCTTTGGAGGATATATTGCTCTCTTGGAGTATTCTTGGAGCCCTTCTCTTTGCTGTGTATGAGGTAACATTACTGCTAGTTATGGTTTTCAGTCTTCCAGCAGGGCGTGACTTATGCAGTTGTGGGGTTTGGCACTTTAGTGGATCGCGATCTCATCAGGTTCTTCATCTATTGCAGCCATATGACCTTTGGAGGCTTGTAGCTCCTATCCTTGATCTTGTTGAGGATCCTCTTCACTTTGCTATTTGGCTCTTAGCTATATTGTATCAAATCTGCAAATCCATTGTATCAGGTTCTTCTACTATTATGAATAAAATCAGATCTGAGGCGTTTTTGGTTATTCATGGTATTATTGGTCTTGTATCTTGTTGAGGTATGTTCCATTGCTATATCTTCTTTTTTGTTGTTGCAAATACACACTAAAATCATCAGTATAACCCTAGCGCAACCTAAAGGACCATAATAAGCCAAGTGTTTAACAAAATGCCATAACCAGAAACAGTTTAAAAATACATGCAAAATGTGATGTTCCTGGCATCCTGGTTTGGGAACATTATAGTGGTATCAAAGCTTAGATTCCTGCCAGCCTAACGGTCTCTCATAGGGAGAGATGGATAGACAGGAATTGCGCTCAACCCTACGAGAGTTGATAGCCGACATACAACAGAATGGAGAACGGATTAAACAAATGGGAGAAAGATGGAAGGAAGAACAGAGCATTCCTACACCCATTAGGAGCAGGCAATGTTGCTACAGTTGTAAGGTGCCTTGGGAACAAGATCATAGATGTAGGGGTAGAGCTAAGAAGCACATCATTAAGGTGCTCTATGACAGTGATGATGAGGTGTGTGAGGATGCATCGATAGATGCCTATTTGGAGCAGTCTGATGATGATAGTGACTCTTTCTCAAAGACTAGTGATTCTTGCACGCTTGAGGAGGATAGTGACCCTTGCGCATTGGAGGAACAGTGGGATGGGCAGGATGATAACACCTATGCTGTAGCAGTCATATCACATATTGTTGATGACCTTACACCTCAACAGAGTGGTGACACTAGTGGGGATTCACACGTGTTAGCACATAGACTTGACGAGCTTCCTATGATGACCGTGACACATCTGTCATCTCTCCAGACACCCATGATAGCCATGCCACATGAGGATATCAGTGGCATTTCAGATATGATGAGCCATATGTGAGGTATGCACACCAGGGACATATGGATCCATAGATCCAGGAGGAGATACATAACATGCAGACAATTGACCTTAGACACACACATCAACATAAGGAGAGGGGCTCACTTCTTTTGGAGGCTCTACTATTTGATCAGGCTGTGGAGATTGGCAGTTGGAGGGGACACTTACTTCCAAACCATCCTGCAATGATGAGGATGTACCCTTTATTGGTCAGGATGACCATAGCACGTGTCTGGACACATCCATATGGGATCCAGGCACAGATTATAGTAGCAGGGTGAGTGCACAGGAGAATACAGCTACTCACATCGGATACCGTATGATTCAGAGGGAGCTAGCAGTTGGGGATGATGTGCAGTCACATATAGGAGGACCCAGTAGCACAGTGGACAGGGGGTAGTTCAACGCTTTATCTTCTGCAGAGAGTGTTGTTGGGGATTCCAGTGTTGGCACTAGCAGTGACGAACATGAGGTAGCACCTCAGCATGACTGTGACCAGGAGTCACACTACTTGGCAGGACAGTTGAGAGTCAGTGAAGATACGATCATGGCAGCCACTAAGCATATTGATGACACACATGCATTGGTGGTAGATTACTGTTGGAGGGCAATAGTGGCACATGGTAGTTCAGATGGGGGATTCGCCATGGATGACTTTCATACTCTCAGGAAGAGAGTGTCTGTGATGAGGGCCGACTACCAGCAGTTGTTGACGGACAGGGACTACCTGTTAGGGATTGGCGAGATGTATCACGAGGCTCTGAGGGAGCAAGAGTTAGAGGTGGGCAAACTCACTTATGAGTTGGAGAGGACCCGAGGATTCATGAGAGGCACACAGATAGCCCTTCAAGAATCAGAGTCCAGATCAAAGGAGCTTCTTGAGGAGATTCGTCAGAGATCCACTTCATCTATCTTAGTGGATACTCAGATATATCATTCAGTCACATTGCTAGAGGATGTTGGTGGTCTAGCAGAGGAGCACCAGTTGATGGAGGAGCATGAGGAGTACCCAGGATCACTGATGTGTATGGAGAGTTATGATCCGGAGGCCCAGGAGCTTCCCTCCATGAGGATCTTTGAGACAGTCGGGCACTCACATATGTATGAGGACTCCAGAGCCCAGGGCAGTTTTGGGGACACTTCCATTTGTATTCAAGGAGTGGTCGATCTTCATGTAGAGGTTGATTCAGTATTACACCCAGGATCCATGATACTGCAGGAGTATACAGAGGATTGCATGGGTATGCAGGAGCATACAATGGTGAGTGATAGCTCACAGAGACATGCAGAGATGTATCGTGGGATTCAGAGGGGTGTATTGGCTTGTAGGGAGGAGACACACTTAGTGGAGTATGGGAGATGTCTCTCCCTTGCAGCAGCACATAGTACTAGGAGATCACCTTCACAGTAGCAGCAACCATAGGGGTGATGATGATTGGGATTCAGTGATGATTACAGGCGAGTATGTACCATGGGTACCGGTGATGAGCTTTTGGTTGAATCCTTGGGATTGACCAAAGCATGTGATATTTTCCAGTCCCACAGTCAGCTACAGATGTCTCTGTTAGCCTTTCCTGACACTTTTATCATAAACAACAGCATGAGGAGAGATAGACAATGACTGAGGACATGGAGAGTGGTTAGGTCGAGACCACCTGACATGAGTGCTTTTATGGCATATAGCAGGATAGGGGTGGATCGTCATAGGCTGGTAGTTGAGACCTTGTGCGTGATGGTGAGCATCATAGGCCGGGGGATAGCAAACATCCCAGAGGGCGACACGGATACAGATTCTCAGGAGGATGAGCACGGAGGGCTTCCGACAGTGATCAGTATGACACAGGAGCAGTTAGCAGGGATTGGAAGTGATAAAATTCCAAGTTTTCCATGGGATCCAGGAGTTCATTTTGTTAGTAGGTCGTTTCACCTTATGATGACCCAGGTTGCGCCAGAGAGCCATATACTCCACTTTGGGTTGATTTTGAGTGGGCTCACAGGGACTTGTCCTATGGAGAGAGACAGTTTCTCCCTCTTGATTATCATGATCGAGCATGGAGATGGTTGGGCAGGTGCTACTTCCACCGAGATTCTGTTACAGATGTAGCTTCTGGACAGTTGGTCCCATTGCCAAAGGGATTTCATCTTGAGGACCCAGGAGTGGGGGATCAAGTATATATACAGGGAGCAGACAGGCATGGACAGAGTAGTGTAGCGCCAGCATGGTGATCTTCGACAGAGACTAGCATGGGACCCGAGAATTGCAGGGTTGAGCATTTCAGGAACTGACAGGGGCGAGTGGACCTTTGCAAGGGAAAGTTGTTTTGACTTTCTAGTGAGCTTCAGTGTTGAGGGGAGCACATCACTTGAGGGTGTCTCATGGAGGTCTTGCAGTACCTCACTCCGGCATCAGCATGTGCAGTTGATGGAGGCCATGTTGGTATTGGTATGGACTTGGAGGATGAGCCCATGTTTCATATGCAAGAGATTCACGGTGTTGATATATTTCAGGATTATGCTTCACAGGGTATTGTAGTTCACGTCCTGATATGGGACCCAGGGGGTGGAGTGTATGATAGTTCATCTCTGGAGGGGGCCTACTGTGTGTCCCACAGGTGGACTTGGAACCTCGGTATTATATTTGGATGCGTTCAGTTATTGTTTGAGGACAAGCAATATTCTAGCAAGGAGGACTGTAATGTCCCCACTTTGGGACATCGGGGTATTACAGAGTGTTATGGTGACTAGAGTAGCTAGATGGAGATCATAGCGAGTACAGGAGCTATTGAGAGGTATTTTGGGGTCCGGCTTGCATCGATCAACTTATTTCATCGTTATGATCCATTCCACACAGCTTGGCTTTGGTTTCGTTGCATTCCGACGATTTCCATGATTTTGAGTTATTTTGGGCTATAGGTTTAATTAAATGCACTAAGGAGGTCATATTGGGCATAATACTTGGAGGAACCTCTTAGTGTAATAGCTCACTGGAATCGGGAGGAACCACACTACAGGATAAAATGATGAAAAGTGACTTTCAGTGGCCAGGGAAGCCACAAAGAGAGATAAGGTTCTTTTCAAAGGTAAAAGAGTTAATTAATTAATTAAAGTGATTTAATTAATTAATTAATAAAGCAAAAGTCACTTTGGATGAGCAGGAAAGATAAAAGAGAGGCAAGGGCCTCTATTCTCTCATTCATGTGATTATCAGTTTTGATATATGGCTTTTAGCTAGTAAGCCCATGCCTTGGGGGTTTTGAGGGTTTTGACTTAACAAACCATAGAGATCAGCTCGGTGGTGAAAGATCCCACCCAACCTGATCCAAGCTTGGTCACGGAGGTGAGAGATTCCTCCGTCACCATTCTACATCATAACTACTCAGCTTCAGGGGATTTCTACATCAACCACAGGTACAGAAAGAGAGAGGGCGCACAATTGGGGGTTTCCAGCAAGGGGGGCGCATTTGTGGAGCTAGAATAATTCGTTTTGGCCTAGGAGACGAGATTTTGGAGATTCTAGTTATTGGGTTTTCTTTGCAGGGGCCATAGCGCCATTTTTGGTCCCTTCCAGAGGTATTTTGGTGGAGATTTGATTTGTATAGAGAGTGGGACGATTTCCCCAAGAGGAGAGCACACTGTGAAGTGGATCTGCTCATGAGAGGGTTTCAAGCTTCATTATTCAGCTGGGTATCTATCCTACCTTGTTCCTAGACATCAGATCTATACTTCTAGAGTGTTCTACTTGTCATTAAGGCCAACTAGAAGTAGGGCCGAATTATCTAGGGTTTCACTCATCCAGGAGGGTGCAAGTCCAATAGAGGGTTGTTCATTGGGCGACTCATCTCTTCACAGATCAAGCTGAGACTTCATCACCGTTGTGACCTTGGCCCGATCTACTCTTCCCGTGATTTTTAGAGCAATTGGAGGCCTCTAGGAAGAGGGTCGAATTGTTGAGGGTTTTCAGTCTTCCAGCAAGGTGTGACTTATGCAGTTGTGGGGTTTGGCACTTCAGTGGATCAAGATCTCATCAGGTTCTTCATCTATTGCAGCCATATGACCTTTGGAGGCTTGTAGCTCCTATCCTTGATCTTGTTGAGGATCATCTTCACTTTTCTATTTCGCTCTTAGCTATATTGTATCAGATCTGCAGATCCATTGTATCAGGTTCTTTTACTATTATGAATAAAATCAGATCTGAGGCGTTTTTGGTTATTCATGGTATTATTGGTCTTGTATCTTGTGGAGGTATGTTCCATTGTTATATCTTCTTATTTGTTGCTGCAAATACACATTAAAATCATCAATATAACCCTAGTGCAACCTAAAGGACCATAATAAGCCAAGTGTTTGACGAAATGCCATAACCAAAAACAGTTTAAAAATATATGTAAAACGTGATGTTCCTGGCATCCTAGCTTGGGAACATTACAATGGTATCAGAGCTTAGATTCCTGCCAGCCTGAGGGTCTCTCATAGGGAGAGATGGATAGACATGAATTGCGCTCAGTCCTACAAGAGTTGATAGCCGACATACAATAGAATGGAGAACGAATTAGACAAATGGGAGAAAGATGAAAGGAAGAACAGAGCATTCCTACACCGATTAGGAGCAGGCAATGTTGCTACAGTTGCAAGGTGCCTTGGAAACCAGATCATAGATGTAGGGGTAGAGGTAAGAAGCACATCATTGAGGTGCTCTATGGTAGTGATGATAAGGTGTGTGAGGATGCATCGATAGATGCCTATTTGGAGCAGTCCGATGATGCTAGTGACTCTTGCTCAGAGACTAGTGATTCTTGCACGCTTGAGGAGGATAGTGACCCTTGCGTATTGGAGGAACAATGGGATGGACAGAATGATAGCACCGATGTTTCAGCAGTCATATCACATACTGTTGATGACCTTTCACCTCAGCAGAGTGGTGACACTAGTGGGGATTCACACGTGTTAGCACATAGACCTGATCGTGACACATATGTCATCTCTCTAGACACCCATGATATCCACGCCACATGAGGATATCAGTGGCATTTCAAATATGATAGAGGAGTCGTATGTGAGGGATGCACACCAGGGACATATGGATCCACAGATCCAGGAGGAGATACATGACGTGAAGACAGTTGATCTTACATACACATAGCAGCATGAGGAGAGGGGGTCACTTCTTTTGGAGGCTCCACTGTTTGATCAGCCTGTGGATATTGACAGTTGGAGGGGACACTTACTTCTAGGACCATCATACAGTGATGAGGATGTACCCTTTATTGGCCAGGATGACCATAGCACGTGTCTAGACACATCCATATGGGATCCAGGCACAGATGATAGTACCGGGGTGAGTGCACAAGAGAATACAATTTCTCACACCGAATACCGTATGATTCAGAGGGAGCTAGGGCTTGGAGATGATGTGCAGTCACATATAGGAGGACCAAGTAGCACAGTGGATAGGGGGTAGTTCAGCGCTTTATCTTCTGCAGAGAGTGTTGTTGGGGATTCCAGTGTTAGCACTAGGAATGAGGGACATGAGGTAGCACCTCAGCATGACTGTGATCAGGAGTCGCACTACTTGGCAGGACAGTTGAGAGTCAGTGAGGATATGATCATGGCAGCCACTAGGCGCATTGATGACACACATGCATTGGTGGCAGATTATTATGGGGGATTTTCCATGGATGACTTTCATACTCTCAGGAAGAGAGTGTCTGTAATGAGGCTCGAACCAGCAGTTGTTGACGGATAGGGACTACCTGTTGGGGATTGGCGAGATGTATCACGGGGCTCTGAGGGAGGAGGAGTTGGAGGTGGACAGACTCACTCATGAGTTGGAGAACACCCGAGGATTCTTGAGAGGCACACAGATATCCCTTCAAGAATCAGAGTCCAGATCAGAGGAGCTTCCTGAGGAGATTCGTCAGAGATCCATTTCATCTATCTTAGTGGATACTCAGATATATCATTCAGTCACATTGCTAGAGGATGTTGGTGGTCTAGCAGAGGAGCACTAGTTGATGGAGGAGCATGAGGAGTACCCAAGATCACTGATGTGTATGGAGAGTTATGATCCGGAGGCGTAGGAGCTACCCTCCATGAGGATCTTTGAGACAGTTGAGCACTCACATATGCATGAGGACTCTAGAGCCCGAGGCAGTTTTGAGGACACTTCCATTTGTATTCCGGGAGTGATCAATCTTCATGTAGAGGTTGATTCAGTAGTACACCCAGGATCCATGATACTGCAGGAGTATACAGAGGATTACATGGGTATGCAAGATCATACAGTGGTGAGTGATAGCTCACAGAGACATGCAGAAATGTACCGTGGGATTCAGAGGGGTGTATTGGCTTGCAGGGAGGAGACACACTTAGTGGAGCATGGAGATGTCTCTCCCTTACAGCAGCACATAGTACTGGGAGATCACCTTCACAGTAGCAGCAGCGATAGGGGTGATGATGATTGGGATTCGATGATGATTACAAGGGAGTATGTACCATGGGTACCGGTGGACGATCTTTTGGTTGAATCCTTGGGATTGACCAAAGCATGTGATATTTTCCAGTCCTACAGTCAGCTACAGATGTCTCCGTTATCCTTTCCCGACACTTTTATCATAGTCAACAGCATGAGGAGAGATAGACAGTGGTTGAGGACATGGAGAGTGGTTAGGTTGAGACCACTTGGCATGAGTGCTTTTACGGCATATAGCAGGATAGGGGTGGATCGTCATAGGCCGACAGTTGAGACCTTGTGTGTGACGATGAACATCATAGGTGGGGGGATAGCAGACATCCCAGAGGGTGACACAGATACAGATTCTCAGGAGGATGAGCACGGAGGGCTTCCAACAATGATCAGTATGACATAGGAGCAGTTATCAGGGATTGGAAGTGATAAACTTCCAAGTTTTCCATGGGATCCGAGAGTTCATTTTGTTAGTAGGTCGTTTCACCTTATGATGACCCAGGATGCACCAAAGAGCCACATACTCCACTTTGGGTTGATTTTGAGTGGGCCTTGTTATCCACCAAGTTGCACTATGGTGAATTTCCAGCGAGCCGCCAAAGATTGAACATTATTGTTCAAAATTCAGAGTTCAGAAATTTAGCCGGTCAAAAAGACCACCCTGTTACTTTACATTTTCCATAAAAAATTGTAATAAGAGTTGTTTGCATGATGAATTTGTAAAAGGTCTTAGCCACCTTAAGTCCTAAGCGTGAGCGTGAGTTATACTCTGGAGTGTTTTTTCACTTACTAATTATATTTTGCCGTTTTCAGGCGATTTATAATTTATGAGTTTTTTCACTCAATCCTCCAGAGTTGGAGTATATTCTCATGGTTGGGGCTTGAGCATGGATCTAAGCCTAGTGTCTGATGTATATTACCATGCTAAACATCCTCCTAGAGTCTTATGGAAATGTATTAAGTCCCCCCTAGGATTTTTTAATTTTTTCAGTTAATTAAAAATTGCCAGAATTCGGCAATTTTTAATTAAAAAATAAAGATACTTAAAAAAAGTAGTATTTGGGCACCAAATAGGCCATGGGGATGCTCATTTTTGGACCTAGAGCACCCATGTTACCTAATTACCCACTTACTTGGGTAAAATTAGTGATTTTCATCACTCAAAATTGATTTTACCCTCAAAAACCCAAAAAAGGCATTTTTATTCAATAAAAATCAGCCAAATCAAAAATAAAAAAGATAAAGGGGGACAAGTTTGGAGAAAATTAAATGCCAAAAGTCAAGAGGAAGTCAAATGGGACAAGATACAATTGATTAGCATGTGATTGATTCCATATCTCAAAAGATATGAGCACATGGATATGGAGAGGTGTGCCCCTCTTGGAGAGGTGGCGCCCTCTTGAGGTGGCAGTCCATGAGTGATAGAGGCGGCGCCCTCCTCTTGGTTTGACTTTTGATCGGACACATGGTGGGAGTGTGAGAGAGGTGGCAGCCCACTCTCCACACTTGGCAGCCCTTTACCTTACACATGGTGCGCCCTCCTTGAGGAGGCCATGCGCCCCTCTCCTTGGTTTCTTCACCCTTTGTTGTATAAATAAAAGTGAGCTCTCCCATTCTCATTTAGTTGGAGCTTGATTGAGAGAGACTTATCATTGTACTATTTTTTCATTTGTGAATAAAGAAAGACTTTGGAGGTCAAGAAGGTGTGCTATGCATGTGTGTGGATATTTGATGTCAATCTATGCTTAATCTATGAGGTGATATTTGTCTAATTTTTCTCTAAATTTTGTTATCTTGGCTTTCAAAGGGATGTTGTCATCTTGAAGGAATAGGATTTATCTAGCTTGTTGTTATTCCTATTTGTTCATTTATATTTAGAGATTTTGATGTGTATGTGTGTTTTGTTTAACTAACATACTCTCAAGTTTCTTATGTAGGTGACACCATTTTGTTAACAAGTTTATGTTGAAGGATTTTAAGACTTACAGGTTCATAGCTTGGAGTGGTGAAGAAGCTTGCTTGCTTCCAACAACTTCAAGGATCTAAAGACTCAAATCCCTCCTTAGCTCATCTAAAGACTCCATTGCCCAAGGGTTTCAAGGCTACAATTTTCTCTCTTTCCTCTTTCTCAAGAAATTTAAAATCGCTTTGGTTAATTGTTGCTTACTTTCTTAGATACATTTCAGATTTCAAATCATTCTTATCTAAGTAGTAAGTTGTTTCAAAGATTAGATCTAGAGTTCTTGTTTCAAATTTGTTATCTTAATCTAGATCTAGTTCAAGAAAAGTCAAATTTTGCAAGCATTTCATTTCCAAATATAAAGGCTGAAATTTGATTTACTTTAAAAGATCTCTCAAGTTTATATTTAGCAAATCTAAGTGCTCTTATATTGTTGTTTATAACAGCCACAAAAGACTCTAAGGAAACTAGCTTTTTAGCTTGAGTTCCTTAGTTCCTTTTTGCCAAAATTTGTAGAAAATAACTTAGAATTTTTTTTTGAATTTTGACTCATAACCCAAGACACTTCCAAAGTGTTTTTGGGCATCTTTTATCCTCGTTTGTTCGCTGTTTTGTGCAGGTTGACGAACAGATAGAAGGAGGTTCTGTCCGTTTTGGGCGGATAAGGGGCATCCGGGACCCCCGGAATAACCATTTCTACTTCATAGTTCTTTGTAAAACTTTGTAAAGGCTTGTGACGCCCCTAATGAATGGTCACAAGACACTGCAATAAGCATTGTAAAAGGATCATAATAAAATCAATGAGCCTATAAGTTACCGCTCTTCATTCCCCCTGGGGGGAGCGGTGTATCCGGTGGTTGTGTCAATTTTTGCATAATTTGTTAGCTTAGATCAATTTTTCATTTATGCAAGTAGAATACTAATTGTTAGATTAGTTTCAATTCAGTATTTTCAATTTGGCAAATAAACCATCCCCTCAGTGACCTCTAAAGGGGTTTGGTCAACGCGGATTTAGTAATTAGTCACACATTTACTTTCTTGTTGGCAAAATAAACTATCCCCTCAACGACCTCGAAAGGGGCTTGGTCAGTGCGGATCTAGTAATTAATCTCACACTTTTACTTTCTGTCGATAAAATAAACCAAATTCCCCTCAGCTCTCAGTGCGGTTCCTGACCCTTCCAGTTGCGAGCTCGTCTCGATCTGCTGGAATTAAGTTCATAAACGTTGTGCTGGTCAGTGGTTGATAGTTTTAATTAGGACAACTCCCGAAGTTGTTAATTTGATGTGCGGGAAAACGCCTTGAAGTGACCTGAGAAGTAAGGCAGGCCCTCTCAGGACCTGGCTTCCCACCCGTTTTTGACATCCAGTACTTTGAGTGAGTTTTACTGGTGAGACCGTTTGGGTTTCGGTAAAGCTCTCCGCAAGTTTCCAAGCAAAGAGTTAACCTCCAAGGAGGCCCAAACCATTTCAGTTAACCTCCAAGGAGGCCCAAACCATTTCACTAATTGAACTTCAATTTACCCTTAATAAAACACTCGAACTACATTGCCCACGATTCTCATTAAGGCACTGGTCTCAATTTTCATACTCAGCAAAAGCCACAGGCTTCATTTTATAATTCCAGTGTTTGGTCGAAAGGAAGAAGGATAATGGTACTTGGTTGGTTCTTCATTATAAAAAGCTCCAAGTTAGTGAA
>CBVK0100527441.1:0-11883 GCA_900067695.1 Picea abies
GAATATAAAAAAAAAGAACAAGTTGGTACATCTGGATCAAATAAAGGTAATCAAAATGATAAAATTGAAGAAATGTCTAGAATAATTAAATATTTATCTAATAAATGGGCTAGAATGAAAACTAAAAGGAGGTTACTTGATAACAAATATCCAAATCGATTTCTAATACCTTTTAATCCTCCTCAACTTTTACAAAGATAAAAACGAATTGAAGATCAACCAATACAAGAAACTTTAAGGAATGACAATATGGTTGATGACTTTGTTGAGGAAGAATTGAAGAAATTCATGAATAAGTAAATATAATTGAAGGTGATACTTCTTATGTACATTTGACCTAAGAAGAATATGAGAAATCTTTAAGTTTCAATCAACATTTTGATGAGGAAGATAATAATAATCAAGATGAAATGGCCTCTTCTCAAGATAGGTTCTTTTCAGATACTTTACAAGTTGAACTTCATAAGAAGTATGACCTTAGACCTAGAGAAAATGGAACTAAAACAAATAATCAAGGTCAATTAGACAAAGTTCTTAATAAAGACAAAGGAAAAAGTGTCAACCTTGAAACAAAAATATGATCATCAAGTAGTCAAAAAGCCAGATGCAAAGCATAAGGAAAATGAAAAGATAAGTAGTTCGTTCAATTTAGAGAATGAATTGAATAAAATCAAAATTCTTGTTTCCATATTAGAGATTGTTGAGAATCCTATCTATCATAAGAAAAAAATGAAAATGATTGATTTCTCAAAAACAGTAACTCAACTTGATATCTTAAATTCATAGGATGATCTTAAATGGCTCCCTTTTATAGTACTTTAACCATTCATGATCATCTTTTACATAATTATATGCTTTATTCGAGTGCTTCTCATAACCTAATGCCGAAAATAATCACGTAGAAGCTTGGATTAGAAATCAAGACCTTATCAATATTTGTACTCCTTTTATGCTATAAAAGTTAAATGTTTAGGGATGATCAAAGATATTGAATTAAATTTATCTTGGATTCTTGTAAAAAGTATTATGATGGATGTGGTTGTAGTAGACGTTCTTTCAAATTATGGGATTTTTCTGTCAAGATATTGGGGAGGAAAAATAGGCAGTACATTACAATTGGACATGACATATGCTATTGTCCCAGTTTTTGGAGGAGAAACTAGAAGATTGTATAGACAAACAAAACTTGCACACACAATTAGTGATCCTAAAAATCCTAATAATTATCCTGTATATGCGGTTGATCAAGATTTTGGATTATGTATTTTATCTGTAAATAATGAATCAAAAGTTTGTATAGAAAATGTAGATATTCCTTTTTGTAAAAATGATGAGTTTAAGAATGGAATGTGGATAATGTATTTTGATGGAGCTTCATTCCGAGAGGGTTTTGGAGATGTTTTCCTTTTAATTTCACCTTGTAGGAAATCAATTGCATTATCTTTTAGGCTGTAATTTGAAACTAATACCACAAATAATGTGTGAGAATATGAATCTTTGGTTTTGTGTTTGGAAGCAATTAGAAAGATGCAAATTGTGAATCTCATAGTTTATGGAGATGTTGAGTTGATTGTTAAATAGATTAAAAAAAAAAATTCAAGCTAAACATCCAAGAATGAGAGAATATAGAAATTTGGTTTGGCATTTAGTTGAAAATTTATTTTTAAAATTCCATATTCATGCAATTCCTAGACATGAAAATCAACAAGTTGATTCATTAGTAGTGGTAACGAGCACAATCATACCTCTAGTTGTTCCAAAGTTCAAATATGAAGTGGATATGAGGTATAGACCTTCAATTCTTGATAATGTTAAACATTGGTAGGTATTTGAAGATGATCAATAAATTAAGAAATTTCTAGAAATGGTTGATGAATTTTCTGCAACTCATATTAATCAAAAAAATGATAATGATAATGCTCATCTTAATGAAAGTTGTCATTTAGAATTTAAAATGAAAAATATGATTTCTATTCATAAGATGATTATATTAAGAAACAATTGTATTCCAAAAGGATTAGTACCTTTAGAGAAATTATTTGATAAAAATGATATTGTTTCCAAACCTTTTGTTCATCCTCAGTTTGAAGAGGTAGAAGATTGTAACATTGGTATTGATCAAGAACCAAAGAATATTAAGATTTCAAAACTTCTACCTGCTAATTAGAGAACCAAGTATGTTGATTTATTTAAATAATTTCTTGAAGTTTTTGCATGGAAATATAAGGATTTAAAAACTTATGACACTAGTATAATTCAACATAGGATTCCACTCAAAATGGGATCCAAGCCATTTAGACAAAAATTAAGGTAGATAGATCCTATTCTTCTCCTAGTAATTGAAAAGGAATTAAAAAAACTATTATATGCTAAAATTATAGTTCCTCTCAGATACTCATCCTGGGTTGAAAATTTAGTTCCCATCATAAACAAAAATGGTGAAATTAGACTGTGTGTTGATTTTAGGAATCTTAATAATTCTTCATTAGAGGATAACTACCTGCTTCCTAAAATGGACCATATTTTACAGAAGGTAATTGGGGCTAATTGAATTTCTATGATTGATGTCTTTTCAGGCTAAAATTAGACTGCAATGCCTGAAAATGATAGAGAATTGACTACATTTACCACACCCTTGGGAACATTTATGTATGATTAAATTCCCTTTGGATTAATAAATGCATGTGAAACCTTTCATAGGGCCATGGACATAGCCTTTGATGGAGAAAGAGATAAATGTGTTGTTATCTATTTATATGATTTGACTATATTCTCTAATTCAGATAAAGATCATTTAAAGAACCTTAGACAAACTTTCATAAAATGTAAGAAATATGGTTTATCATTAAATCCTAAAGAGTCACATTTTTTCTCTGCATGAAGGTAAATTGATTGGAAATATTGTCTCAAAATAAGGTGTGAAGGTTGATCCTCAACGGGTTGAAGCAATCAAAGTCATCAGTTTGCCAAGAAATAAGAAAGAAATTTAATCATTTTTGGGAAAAGCCAATTTTTTTAAGAAGGTTTATTCCTAAATTTGATGAAATTGTGAATGATTTGACAGATATATTAAATAAATATAGTGATGTCAAATGGCATTTAGAAGCTAGATATTTATTTGATCAAATCAATAAAGCTTTGGGAGAAGCACCAGTTTTGGTAAGCCCAAATTATTCAAAGAATTTTCTTATCATCTTTTTTTCTTTTGAAAATACTATTGCTACAGTTCTTTTACAAAATAATGATGAAAATTATGAACAACCAATTTCTTTCTTTAGTAACAGTTTAAGAGATTCAGAACTTAAATATAATATTCTTTAGAAACATGCCTATGCATTGGTAAAATATCTAAAATCTTTTATAGCTTATATCTTACTCTCCAAAATAATTGCATATGTGTCAAATAATACAATAAAAATATTTTGAATCAACTTGATAATGATGGAAGAAGAGGTAAGTGGATAGAGAAAATTCAAGAATATGACCTTGAAATAAAACCTACAAAACTAGTGAAAAGTCAAGGTTTGGAAAAATTATTGGAAGAATCAAATTGTAAGGATCATGGTATAAATCTTGTGTCACAGACAACAAAACATCCTATATCAGAGTTAGACGAAATTGAGTTACAATAACGTCTTAAAAAGGTACATGATAAAATTTATTTATATACTTGGTATAAGGACATTGTTACCTATTTATAAACTCTCAAATGACCATCTCATTTAAATCAAGCAAAAGCTAGGTCTCTTAAATTACAAGTAACCAAGTATCGCATTATTGATGAGAAGCTTTATTGGAAAGGTCCTTTGGGAATTTTATTGAATTGTATTGTTGAAGAAGAAACTAAGGAAATTACAGATGAATTTCATAAGGGAATCTATGGAGGACATCAAGATTGGAGAGCTACAACATACAAAATATTAAGAGCAAGTTACTATTGGCAAAAATTGTTTTCATAAGTGAATACAAAGGTCAAATCTTGTAAAGAACACCAAAAAATTGTTGGTAAACAAAAGCTACCTTCTTTCTCTTTAGTGTCAATCAAAGTTGAAGCTCCTTTTTAGAAATGGGGTTTAGATTTTGTAGGTGAAATTCATCCTTCATTTAGTGCAAAAAATAAATGGATTTTAACTACAACATATTATTTTTCTAAGTGGATAGAAGCAATTCCTATAAGATTTGCTACTGATGCAGTTGTTATTAAATTCCTTGAACAAAAGATTCTTGCTATATTTGGATGTCCCAAGAAAATTATAACATATAATTCTCAAGCTTTTAAATCTCTTTCCATGATAGAATTTTGTAAAAAATATAACATTGTTCTTGGACATTATACTCCATACTATCCCTAGGGAAATGAATTGGAAGATTCATAAAAAAAAAATTAATGAGGGTTACTAAGAAAATTTTGACTTATAACAAAATGGCTTGGCATTCTCATATAAAATATGCACCCTGGGCAAACATAATTAGTACCAAAGGAGCAACATGTATCTCTCCTTTTCAATTAATTTATGCCAGTGATGTTGTACTTCCTATTAATCTTGTTTTACCTATTATAAAATTGTTATAGGATATTGAAGAAGAACCAAATGATATCACTAAAAGAATAGATCAGATAATTGCATTACAACAAACCAGAGAACAATTAAATGAAAAGTTTCAAGAGTACCCAGATAAAATGAAAGTGATTTATGATAGAAGAGCAAAGCAGAGAAAATTTGTTCCTGGAGATTTGGTATTAAGATGGGATAGCATAAGAGAACACCATGGTAAACATGGGAAATAAAATAACCTATGGATTAAAACTTTTAATATTGATGAAGTTGAATAAATCAACTCATTTTCTCTTCAGAATTTGGATGGTGACTTGATTGAATTTCTTGTGAATGGGTGGCTCTTGAAACATTTTATTCAATTAAAAAAACATTTTTCAATTTCCATTCATTGTATATAATCATTTTGGATTGAAATTGGCTGATCCATATGGATATCGATGGCCACCCACCTATTCCACTGGCTCAGAACATGGTTTTCCACCTTGGTAGTTTTTATACAGTTTTTTGGGTCTTAAAATTCTAGGGCCATTTTGAGGCCCTAAATGACATTTTTTGATGTTTAGGGGACTAGAAAATAGCCATAGGCACTTTCCCGGTCCCAGTCGGAATGCAATCCTCTTGGATATACCTTTCCAACAAGCTATTGTGTGCCCCAAATGAAGATTGTATTAAAAATTTACACCCTCAGGAAGTTGATGATCAATTACCAACATCGATGCCCACAAACCTTTTGGCGTTTCATTTCTTGGGTTAGGGTTTTGGATTTTCTCATTTATTCTTTATGTTAAAAAGGAATTTTGATCCTCACAGTAAACACATATTCTTTCGAATGAGAGTAGTTGTCACATCTCTTCTCATAGATAAGTTGCCACCATCCTAGCGAGTTCATTCACTATGTATTTTACAATTTCTATACATTTCTTTCATTAATAGAAATTGTGTATTATTGTATCTATGTGTTTCTTACAGTATCTCTATGTATTTCCTTATTATATGTCCACCTTCATTTCATTCTCAAAATAATTCGGATCACTGGTATTAGAGCAAGCTCGTCGTCGTTTCTTAGTGCATGTCCCCAATGAGGTTAGGGTATAAGGAGTTGGGTCTCGAGATAGTTTCCCTTGAGGAAAATTGCTCTCACTAGTCCAAGTGGCCTCCCATGGTGGAAGAAAATAAAGACAAAGGAGAAGGATATTCTACTCATCTATTTCATGAGGAATCCCTCACGCGACAGAGGGACGAACTGATGGAGAATATTTCCCAAATCCTTTGATGGTTGTCGACAATAGAAAATGTGTCTTCATCAAGAAACCACTTTGGAGGCACTGTCCCTTTCAAGGGTACAAGTTAATTTTGATATTCTCATATTTGAAGGTCAGATATATATGGATTCTTTGGAAAAGTGGTTAAATATGCAAGAAGGTTATTTCTCTGTCCACAATTTTTTTTATAGATAAAAGATCACCTTTGCGCTCCTTAAGGTTGTCCCCCATGTCAAAAATTGGTGGGAAACTTACTGTAAGAAAATTTCCATAGAGTCTGAAATGTTTGAGGCAAAACTCACTTGGGAATATTTTATGGATTCCATAAAAGAACAATATTACCCTGTTGGAAGCTATGATGACTAGGACATGAGATGGACCACACTGCGTCAAGAGAGGGACCAAATAGTGTTGAAGTTCACAAATACCTTCGATAACTTGTGCACCAAGATGGGTATCAAAGACTCCAAGAAACATCTAGTTCTAAAATACCGTGGCTATCTACACAGACACATTCAAACATAAATGGATTGTTTGTACATCTCATCATTGGGAGGTGATTATCAGTATGTTGTCAAAATCCAACATAAATTTAAGCAACATAATAAACATGAGTTCGGGTCTGAAAATCCACAAGAACCAAAGTATGTTAAATGCAACCCTAACTCACAAAACAACCAATCTCAAGACAACCAGTCCAAGCCATAGGAAAATAAGGGTAACATGAAGATGAATAAGGACACTATAAAGTGGTGTGACTTTGACAAAATACCTTTGAAAAACACTGATGCATGTCGCTTGAAAATAGTCATTAGTGGTTGAGATCAAATAAAATGATCTGAGCCTCGACTCAGACTCTAATTCTGAAAATAATAAAATGAGGAAAATCATTGATGCATAATTGACTGCTACCATTGCAACCAAAACAATCCAACCAAAAGAACCATAGGATCCTGAGGAGGGGGAGGACCTCTTCCATTCACAAATGGGGGTGAAGGGGACCTAGTTGATGTTTAGATTGGTCAGGATCCAATAAAAAATATTAGAAGGATATGAATCCCCCTGCATTTTTAGATAGGTGGTACTCCTATTTGGCTGAAATGTTGGAAAATTCTTTGTTTATTTTACAATGAATGTAAAGGGTGAATGCTAAAAGGAAAACCCTGAAATATCTTCCAAGAAATATTATATATACAAAAGTAAAACCCTTATATATAATTATAAAAATATACATCAGATAATTTAAAGAAAAGATAAGATAAAACATGTCAACATATATTTATGTCTACAAGGTTTTTGGAGTCTTGTTTCAACAAACATTCTTTCTTTCTTGTAAGATAAATTGAACTCAGAATCGGCTAAGACTTTTGTAAGATGAATAAATGAAAGGTATTCAAAGAAATTTAAATGATAATTTCATTACAACCAAAAACATTTTGATAGACCATACATTTTAAATCACATGTTTTCAATTCAATTCTGAGAAATAACTAATGTAGTGCCACGAGAAATTCTTTGCAGGAGAAATTTATAAAAATATTCCAATATGACAAGTTCAATAATGCCTGAAACAAAAGAACTAAAAGAACTTCAACAATTTCTCAATGACAATTACATGAACTAAAATGAACCACATCTACTTTTTATAAGCAAGGACCATGTTCCTTTGGACCTGAAATGTTACAAGATTACTGAATATTTTTGGAGAAAGAACTACTCAAACCCAAATCTTCCCAATTTTAATACATTCATGGAAGATTCGATGAAAAGAAATAGAAAAGAAGAAGATGTAGAAAGACAAATTTTAGCAATCCAGTCCACCGAATCTTGGAGAGATAGAAATTTTCTTCTTGCAAACTTATAATCATTGTAGAAACCTATGAATGCCAACAACTTCATAGTTCCTTGTCTTTCCCTTTTAAAATATGCTCTCAATTTTCTTGAAGTAGTTAGGGTTTTCCTTTCTAGAATTTTCTGCGATTCCTTTTTGGAGTAAACCAAATTTAATTAATTCTTGATTTAAGTCTCATTGATGAATTTTTTATTGAAATTCGTGCCTCCAAATAGGACCCACTTGTTCCTTTAATAAAGTTTATTTTAAATTTTTTCAAATTGAGTCCTTTAACAAAAGTTGATTGTGTTTTAATTTTCTGAGCTATATATTTTCCTTTTTATCCATGGAAAACATTCTAGATGGAATATTTATCATCTCATATTTCCAACAAGTCCTCCTGAGCACAATTTGGAGTTATGTATCTCAAGATATGAGCTTGGGAAGTTGGTGTTCCAAGCATATCTATCATCAAACCATGAAAATAAAGCTGAATTTTCTTTCCATTTATGAGATCATAATGGCCAATTTCATCCCTTTAAACCTATTCCATCATCTTCCTTGTTGAATTGCCTTTCTAACGAGGTAAAAGTTTCCCAAATCCGACTCCTGGATCTCAAGTTATGGCCTCTGGAACATCAAGACTCAACAACCGTTGATTAAATTTCATGGGGCAATTTGCACCCTTGATTTTATTTCGCCCTCCTCTCAAATTTCAAATTTTTCTTCAAAATGTATATCCCACATGTATGAGAGTTTCTGAAAGTTTAATATTTATATTGAAATCTTTAGCAAAGACTTGGTTGAAATACATGGAGGCTATGCAGACTTAGTGATTTGACCCCTTAGAAAATTAATGAAATAATTAAATATTTTAATTGCCTACTCATCCTCCAACAGGCGCCTAGTCATCATCCAATCAACAATGTGTCAAAAAGTCAACAGTCCACATCATTTCCACATGTCACTATGTGATAATTTACCATGAAATACCACATGTCACCACTCGATTGGTTGTTACATGTCACACTCCCATTCGTCACCACATGTCATCAATAGTTGGATGCTATGTGTACAAATACTTGGCTGCCATGTGGAGTGATCTCATTGGTTAATGTTATAATGGGAAAAACTTAGGATAAATGGTTAAGTAAGGGAAAATCTGGAAGAGAGGTGGGGAGGAAAATCATGAGGGAGGAGTAAGGTGGGAGGGAATGCAGATGCAAAGTAAGGGAGGATAGGGAGGTAGGTCCGCAAATCTGCATGGAGAAGAGGTAATGGGGGAGTAAAAGGATGCAAAGTGGGGATAAGTGTTGGACATAGTGGTACGATATTTTCATTGATGTCAAAAAGGGAGAAGACGAATGTTAACCCAAAGATTAGAAGGGAGAACACATTGCAAAATTTCTATTGGGATCGAATTCCCAACATATCAACTAGAGAACACCCTCAGAACTGTGAGGAAAATCTATTAAAATTGGGAGATATGAAAATTGACGATCACTGACCAAAGGCACAGATCAACGATCTTGGTTCAGTTAGAATCCAAGTAAAAATCCAAAGAGGTTAGGAGGAATTATGTTTGTTGATGAAGTTTTCAGGAAAATCCAAAGAGGTTAGGAGGAATTATGTTTGTTGATGAAGTTTTCAGGACAGTCCAGGACCGTCATATTGAGAAGAATCTAAAAGCTAGGAGAAATTAAATCCCAACCATCAGATCGGGATAAAAAATCCTCAACCGTAGATCTCATTCAACTCTGGTGCTAACCACTTCGGTGAAAATAAGCCAAGAAAAGATAAGTAAGCTACATCAGCCATCGATCTAACAAAAGAATAGATCATGACTGTCGAAGGATGAATTCTATAGAAAGATACAATAACCGTCAGATCTAGGAGTTGCAAAAGAAGACTGTTGGATCAACATCTGATTAAGTCATAACCGCATATCTCAGTGAAGGTATATCGACGACGTGGAGCCATTGTGGGATTCAAATGATGAGTTAACATCTGCATAAGATTTGGTTCCGCAATCCACATAGACCATCGATCGTCACCTACAAATAGATCAACGATTGGCATCAATCCCACTATCAATGAGAAATTTCCATTGCGAAACTCGATGACAGTTTTAAAGGTCATTTTAGTTGGGACTCCACAATCATCCCTGATCGTATATCTCCATGCCAGTTTAAGTATGACTACTAGATCTAGGAAGAGTACATGTGACACATCAGGAGATCCATGGAAAGAAGACCACATCAACAAGGACACCTGGCACAATCAAATGGTGAAAAGTGTCAAGATCTAGTAGGAATTTTAGGTATACGTAAGTCAAAAATCTAAGTGACACATGGCAGCCACTCAGTCAGTGCCAAGTCATTAGTGACATCAACAAGTTATGTCATTCTAGGAGTATGTCCTTCGGGGGAAACTAGCGTCTACCACCAACAATTTCCCGAAGCACGAAGTTGTGAAATAACGCTGGTCATTGATCCAAGATCCTCCAAGATGAATCATGACCCTTAGATCAAGCGTAGTGTAAGGTGTACTAAAAAAATGACAATAAGAATTCATCGTATTATCATGACTTATTTGGTAGGTAAACACTCCAGAGGGATTGAACTACCTCAAAGTTCTAGTAACCCAGAGTCTAGGAGTGTCGAAACTCTGAAGTAAGATATGACCGTCCGTCGAGAAGGAATATTCACGGTCGAGATCCTAAAAGTGCATAATGAGAAGGCCATTAACAACACATCTTATTGAGGTTGCCCATACCATCAACTCAACCACATATTAAGACAAAATCGTCTGATCTATGAGTAAATAGATAATATGCACTTCGGTGAAATTTGCTCCAAAGGAGTTGGAAAGCTGCAAAATCTAGAGTCCCAAAGCTTCAAATTCCCAAAGTAAACGAGAACCGTCCACTCAAATGAAGAATAAGTCATGGAAATATATTTGTTTGAAACCTATGGAGAAGCTAGGATCGTCCATCTAATGGAAGAATTAATATCGACCATCCGATCTAGTTTAGAGAAATGCACTCTGGAAGGTTGAATGATTACAGAGGTTGGAAGTCGTGAACGACAAAGTTTCAATGTAATGATAGTCATTCATATCATCGTTCTATTAAAACATGATCGTTGATATTGACAAGTGATCAAGCACTCATTTGGTGTAGCTCCTAATCACCACCTATGGTCATATGGAATAGAGGTCCCAAAGAGTTTTTTGTGCGAAATTTTACAAATAGTAATAATTATATCCCAGTCAAGAAGGGACATTGAACCAAATAGGATCTGGACTCTGTCCTAATTTATCCAACACTTGCAATGGATTATGATGTTAATAAAAAAGCTTAGATCTGTTCAAAAAAAATGAAGAATGACATAAAGAGGCATGGTATCTAGTTAAAAGAAATCGATCCATATCCTTGATTGATTTATGAAAAGCACTTTCACTAAATTAAAAATACTTCATGATAATGTTTCAATAATAATTGAGATTATTGTTAATTTAAAATGAATGTATGTGATGGTACAAACTAAGGGACACAATGATTCATAGCTCACACCATTTGAAATATTATTTAAATGAGAAAGAATGGTGAGAAGAAAGTGTCTATGTAGTCTAGATTAGAAGATCAAAATAGAAAAAGAGTCCAAGAAAAAGAAGTGATGATTCTTATGAAGTGAGGGTGGAAGGGAGGAGCACAAAACGATTCATATCCTTTACTAAGTAAGTGTAATTTAATGGAGTTGATGCTTCCTAGGGCTTTTTCCCTAGAGACAAGGTAGTTGGTGCTTCTAGGGTTGGTTCCCTAAATATAAAGGATGTGGTTCTTCCTAGGGTTGGTGCCCTAAAAAACAAGGGAGTTTGTGCTTCCTAGGGTTGGTTCCCTGAAGAAGGGTATTTATGTCTCTTATAGTTGGTTCTCTAAAAAGAATTGGTGTCCTTCACTATTCTTCATAAAATCCTTTTAATTCCTATTAATTATTATTATATAATTGATTTTACAAACAAGTCCATTGTTGATCTATTGTGATAATTAACAAAATACAAAAGTGACTACTAATTGTTGAAAAAGGGTAATACTGATTCACCCCCCCCCCTTAGTATTCCAACAATTGGTATCAGAGCGGGTGCCTTTAGCACAGTCTAACAACTGGAAGGTGTATCCCAAAGATGGATCAACAAGAGGGAATGTCTAACAACAAAGCACCATTGTTCA
>CBVK0100527442.1:0-11883 GCA_900067695.1 Picea abies
GTAAACTTAACATCTCTATCAAATATTATAACTTTAGGGATTCCATGTAAAATGAATATTTCCTTCATGAATATTTCTGCTATATTTATACCCTTGTAGGTTGATTTCACAGGTATGAAGTGTGATTCTTTACTTAATTTATCAACCACAACCATAACTGAGTCATTTTGTTTACTGCTTCTAGGAAATCTGGTAATAAAATCCATACCTATCACTTGGAATGGGTAAAGGCTATAGTAGTCTAGTTGGATGTTGATGTTTAACCTTAACTTATTGACACTCTAAACATCTAGATATATATTAAGTTGTTTCGTCTTTCATATTTGGCCAATAGAATTATTTTCTCAGCACAATAATCTATTTATGATAACCTGGGTGTCCATAATATGGTTTCTTATGCAGTTCATCTAGAATGAACAACTTAATTTCATTAGATTCTAGTACATATAATCTATTTTATACATTAATAGTCCACTTTTTGAGAATATAAAATCTGATTATTCTAATCCCGTTGAATTATCAACAATATTTAACTTAATATTTTAATATTTTGGGTCTTTTGCAGTTGCTAACCTTACCCTTTCTTATAACTATGTTTTGTAGTTACTTCTAGTAACTATATAAATTAGATTTGCATATCTACTTAATGCATCTTCCATTTCATTTTATTTTCCCTTAATGTGTTTTATCTCAAAATCATACTTGCTTAAGAAGGATATTTCCCTTAATGTGTTTTATCTCAAAATCATACTTGCTTAAGAAGGATAAACACCTTGCTTGGAGAGCATTTAAATTTTGTTTGTCAAACAAATATTTTAGAGTGATGTTATCTGTTAACATTAAGAATTTTCATCCTACCAGGTAATACCACCACATATTTAATTCATGTATTATTGCATCCAATTCCCAGTCATGTGTTACATAATTATCTTCATGTTTCTTGAATTTCCAAGATTCATAAGCTATTACATGGTTTTCTTGCATTAAAACTCCTCCAAGCCCTTCATGGCATGCATCCATACATACTACAAAGTATTTAACTAGGTCTATCAATTTTAATATAGGAGTTGTAGTTAAGAGTTTTTTTAATTTGTTAAAACTTTCTTGACATTTCTCAGACCAAATGAACTTAGTTCCTTTCTTTTGTAATGATGTTATATGATATGCAATCTTAGAAAACCCTTCTATAAATTTTTGGTAATATCCATATATACCCATTAAAGATCTTATGTTCAAAAATCCTTAGGTTCGGGCCACTTCATTATAGGCTTTATTTTGTCCAGCTCAATTGCTATACCTTCCTTGAGAATTACATGTCCCAGATACTAAATTTGGTCTTTACAAAACTCACACTTACTTAGTTTTGCATATAATTTTTGTTGTCTTAGTATGTCTAATACTATTCTTAAATGTTCTTCATGCTCCTTTTCATCCTTTGAATAGATGAATATATCGTTTATAAATATGTTCACAAATTTATCTAGAAATTTACTCAAAATACTATTCATCAAGAACATGAATAAGAATGGAGCATTAGTCAGACCAAAAGGTATTACGACAAATTCATAATGTCTATACCTTGTTCTAAATGTTGTTTTATAAATATATTCATCTTTTATCCTAACTTGATGATAACCAAAACGTAATTCAATCTTAGAGAAGATTGTAGCTCCTCGTAATTGCTGAAACAGATCATTAATACGAGGTAATGGATATCTATTATTAACCGTAATTTTATTAAGTTGTCTAGAATCAATACATAGACGTAATGTCCCATCTTTATTTCTAACAAAAAGGACTAGTGCTCCCCATGGAGACACACTTGGTCAGATATATTATTTATCTATCAATTCTTGCAATTAACGTTTTAGTTCATTTAACTCTAGGATATTCATCCTATAAGGAGCCTTTGAAGCAAGTATTTCTCCAGGTATTAGGTCTATGGAGAAATATAATTCTCGCTTAGGAGGTAGTCCGAGAATATCTTGGAATACATCCTTAAATTCCTGCAATACTGGAAATTTATATAACTCATTATTACTTTCCTCTTTTTCATTATAATTTATGCATACAACAAGTAGTTTACACCATTTTTGAATGCATCTTTTAACTTGTAACACTGTTATTTATCGAATACTAATAGGCCCTAATACTCCTTTAATGTTTATAATGTTACCTCTCTCATGTACATAGGTAAATGTTTTATTGTAGCAGTCTAATACCACTTTAAACTTTTCGATCCAATCCATACAGATTAAAACATCATAAGATGCTAAAGGTAATATGTTTAAGTCTATCTATTTTCTCAATTCATTCATACCATGTTCGCAGTTTTTAACAACATATGTAATTCTCAGTTTAGTTCCTGTAGCTAATTGTACTAACTAGGAATTTTCAAACTTTTCCTTATTTGACTTACATATTCCTACAAATCTTGGTGAAATATAACTTAAACTAGCACCTGGATCTATTAAAACAATAACTGGTTGGTTATGTATCATACCTTCAATTTCTACCATTGAAGTTTGATGATCTGCTGAACCGCTCTTCCGATCTCACTTTTTGGTGTAAACCTTTCCATCTCACCTACTTTATCTGATTCATGTATTGTTTACACATTGTTATTCCCCTTATTCATGAGAGGAAAATCTTTATAGTAACGAGGGACACTATATTCCAAACATTTTATTGTCTCTTTTTCGGCAGTTTCTTTATTGAAGAAGGTTGGTGGTTTGGTACCCTTATTTTCAGGCTGATTGAAAGGTTTACTTGTTCTGAACTTATTACCTCCTTCAAATCTCTTATCAAATTTTTTATTAGAGTAAAATCCACCTTTCTTCTTAGGGTCAAACCTCTCAACCTTTTCCCATTCAAATTCTTTGAATTTTCATTTCTATTTTCTATTTCTATTTTCATTCCAATGTTTTTGGGTTATCAAACACAATTCGATCTTTATAAGAACTAGGTAGGAAACTCAAGAATCGCTGAATCTTTTGTTTTTCATCCACAATGTAAGACACATAACACAACAAACTCAAAAACTTACTACACAAATATTTAATTATAATATTTCCTAGTTTTAGTTCATAGAACTCCTTAGCTTTACCCTAATAATATTGTTTAAACAAGTATTGTTTCTTAAAATATATCTAAAAGGTTTTCCAGGTGATTTTACTTTCCTTAATACTTTTTACTCGTTTTATATCCTTCCACCATATATCTTCTTTTTCTGTCAGATTGTAGATAACCATTTGTGCTTTAAGCTCACTTGAGTAATTGTAGATCTGAAAATATTTTTGCATACGAGAGACCCATGCCTCTGCTTCCTCACTAGTCTCCACTTTTCATATGAAGTTTGGTGGTTTAATCTTCTTAAATTCTTTTGTGACTTCCTCATGTTGTTTAGGTTTATTTTTTGTTCTTTGTTTGTGACTAGAACTACTTTTCATAGACGTTTCAATATCATCTGTATCCTTGTATACTGACTCTGTCTCACATTCCAGGTATTCCAATTTTCTTTCTTTTTTCTTTGATTGGGCTATCTTTGAGTTACTAGAGTTATGCCCTTTATTTTTATCAGTATTTTTATTGCATAGGTTTTCTAGCAGAATTACATTTAGTGCGTCCTGAGTCTTGAGAATTATTTCGTTATCTGCTCTGATGGGTTTTAGTTCTTCTCTCAAATATGTTATTGTCTTTATAATTTATGAATGCCTATCATTATTATGATCCACCCAAATATGTCCATCACTATATTCTCTTATTCAGTATTCTCTTGATGAGGTTATTCTCCCTGACTCTTAGGTACTTCTATCATTTTCCTGGAAAATCAAATTATTTTTCTTCCTAGAGGTAAGATGAAAATTAAGATAATTGACATGTTATAATTTTCTATGATAAAGTCCATAAAGAGGCCAAGTGTGGTAACCTATATCTCTGATACCATTATGTCATAGACATAAAATCCAATTGATTATATATATATATAACCATAATATACTCTAATGGTTCTTCGTCACCATATTGTCACATATAATTTTATTCCTATCTTATGAATTTCTTTTTTCCCCTGATTATACTATGATCTTCCATAGTAACATTATCCATACATATTACACTTGTCCTTCTACAAGAAGGCTTAGATTTAATGTTTTATTAGGGGGTTTTACGAGGTTTAAACTCATGCTATGGTACTGGTCTTCAATTAAAACCTCGCCAACTTTTTCTCATTAACCAACGCACTCTGTGGAGCATTTATCATGCAAAAATCCTACATGTGTGACATGTGATGTTACCATATTGAGGATGTTTACTCGACAACTATCATAAAATTTGTATATGTTTTAGTTTTTTATGCTTCTAGTCATTATGGTTTCTTATCAGATCCTTTAGCCATCTGACCCTTTCTGCACTTAGCTCATTTCAAATTCTTCACTTTCTTTTCCTCAGCTCTTTGTTTGTCCTGAGAGTTTTTTTGTTTTATGAGTTACAGTGTATAAGTATGATTACCCCATTCTCATTTTCATTTTCTGTGGAATTTATTTGGTAAAAGCTATAGGAATTTGTAGCTTCCTCGGGCTTGTGGTTGGTCCTTTCAAATGGTTCCTATAATTAGATTTGGTAGCTTAATTAACCTGGTAATATTTCTCGATCATTATCCTTCAAAATATTAGTTTGTAGTTGGAGTCGAACCTTATTCCGACCGCTATATTTCTTATCAGACTTCTAGTTTCTCTCTTTCTCTCTCTCTCTATATATATATCTCCATATAAGGTAGTGACAATATATCATATATTCGGCCACGGTAGTCTTGATTCCAGATTTGTTTCAAGGGGTTTTACCTTAACCTTGGGGATTTTCCATCGGTACCCAGTAATCTCATGAACTCAGTGGTTTGAGTTTACTATTATAGGATTAATGTAGGTATTTAATTTCATTTGTTTTGTCACTCTCATTTTTGGTTGACAATTAAGACCCTTCATCTTGTTTTATTCATCCTAGACTTAGTTTAGGACTTTTGTTATTATTATTTGTGCATTCGGTGTTCGTATAAATCTTAATATTTTCTTTGGTTTACATTCTATACATATGCTGTAATTTACATCTGTTATTTATTCTTAGATATTAACTAATGATGGGCCCTTTTGGTGATGTGAGGGGTACCCATCAATTATCCAACAACCCTGATCATTTAGGTGTAGTTCATCGGTGATGGAAGGAGATACATCGTCACTCTTCTCATCCATATTAATTTTATCTCTATTTGTGTATATAACTTTCGTTTTATTATAAAAACTCGTGCAACTTACAAACTTGTTTTCTTGTTCATTATGTAGGTGTTGAGACGACAGTTACCATGGAGCTCTGGAAAAACCCTTGTACATAAAGGTATTTGGGTTTTAATACTTATTTAGGTTTACAATCTGATATCACAAAATGTGATTGTTCTGCTCCTACATTTTGTCAAACTAGTCGACCAAATACTTTTGTATGTAATTATTCTTGAAAGTCCCGTGGCTTCAGACTATTGTCTACGCATTTTGAAAGTTTTGTAACCATATGTACTCTTTTTTACGACTAGTTCTCAAATATATACAATCGTTATTTACACATTCGTTACTTAGTATTTTTTAAACTATGTTTTAAAATTAATGGATTCCCTTTCTATCCTACACAATAATTGCTTTAAACTCTGTCTAGTTTTGGTAATGATTCCCTGTTGAATATATATTCAATACTTGTATCTTGCTAAAATTGGTTCAATTTGAAATGATTTCCTTCCTTTTTAATATACACAGTGTACTATGTCTATATTTGTAGAAATTTCCCTTTCAAATATATGTATAGTGTATCTTGCAGAACCCTATTTGAATCTGTAATAATTCCTTTTCTACTTATATATATTGAACCTTTGTTAATATGTATCGATTTCTTTCCATTTGTATACATTGTATTTATATGAACCCTATAAAATTTCCTTTTATTTATACTCATTGTATTTGGTGAAACTTTGTTCTCTTCCATACAAGTTTCTTATCCGAATAAAACATTGGCTTATTAACTAGGTTTTTACCTACAAGTTTCATTGTTTTATGACTGGTAGTATGATTATGTTTATAGATCTAGGATCAAAATAACTATTAACTTTATTTCATAGTTTTACACCTAAACTTATGATATGCATCAATCTTCTTTAATAATTCACTTAATTCTAATATTGTTACAATTTATTTATGCCAATATTTTATCCACTGTAATGCACAATAAAAGCACAGTAATATTTAAATCAACATATCCATAACAAGAAATAAAACATGTAACTTTGGGGAAACCACACATAGAATACCATGTTCCTCCCAACCTTAGACTAGAGTCTATGTAATCTCTGTCACCCCCGATCTAAATTCGGAATCCAAGGGGTTACGTATGTGTCTTCTTGTAGAATCATGAGCTCCAGTGGTTGTGTGTAATCTTTGAAAATTCATTGTTCAAGTCAATTTTGTGTGTAGCCTTCTCGAGCTATCACTTTGACTCCTAGGAATGATGTCCCATTGCCTTGTCATGACCTATTTTATTTTTTGTAGGACTTATGACACTTGTATTGAGATCTAGCAACCACATTGATGCAGCCATGGGCGAAGCCAATTTTTTTTTTTTGAAGAATTAAGGGCATGAAGGCAACAACAACAAAATTTTGACCACACCCCAAACAAAGAACATAAGTACGCAACCCAGGTAACAGGCAACTGCGACATAACGCACAGACACAAGGGAAACTGGGAAAACAAGCACATAAAACTAGGAGTAATGACCAACCGTCCAACACAAAAAGACACGCCTATAAGCTTAAGGGATAACTTCCCCTTCCCGCCATAACTACATTGACAAACAAGAATAAAACCTCAAGGCATGCGAACCAATGCATGTGCCCCAGTCAACATGTGATGCTCAACCACGCTCACATGGTAGGCACCAACTCTGACCAAGATATCATTCACTGCTAACCCATGGGGCATGGCATGATCCCCGCATTAGGAACAATGTCTTCCCCAGAAGAGAGGCATGACAATAACCTTGGGAAAAAACCAAAAGGGGACCAAGGCTCAAGAACAATCCGATGCGCTAGGAACCAAATACTGATTGGGAGACTATACCTACCCCCACACAAGGTTGACGAGACATAAGAGGACAAAGACAAGGGGTGACACCAGCCCACAGGACATTGTCACTGACCCCACCAAACACCCGGTCTAACCAGTCTACTGTTACAAGTGTTTGACAAGGATTAACCCTCTAAATTAAGCAAGTCCAACCTTTAAATTAGACTCTGGATTACCCTCTGATTTTCATTAAATACATTAGACAAAAATCCAATTGGCCATTCTACCTAACACCCTAGTCATTCAATTCAATCGAAAAAGGCATCAACCACAAATCGATTATGCAATTCTTCATTATAATCTATCATTAAATATAATTTAATTAACATTAGTTTCGTATCCCTTCGGCAGTCTTCTCTAAAATGACAAGTCTAATTTAATAAATTAAGTCCATATACGCCCATCTAAATATTTGAGTCTAATTTACCAGGTTAGACAACAACTGAGTCAATTAACTTTTAACACATAAATAAATCATCAAGCCTAAATGACTACTGGTCAGGCTTGCGAGTCTGATTAACCTTAAGTACAATCCAATACAAATAAACCATAGCTAGCTGTAAGGAATACATAAATGCTATGCCTTCAATTCAACAATACATGTTGAATAATAATTAATTTGCAATAATAAATACATGGCATTTACGCAGAATTAGATAAATAAAATGCAAGCTACTTAGCATTAAAGAATGCATAGACTCGCCTCCTTACAGGATGGAATACATGATTGTAGTGATAAAATTTTTCCATCATAAATAACAGGAATTCAACTCAGGAATAAATGATTGAGTTTACAAAGGAAAGCAAATAACTACAATGCATTCAACCCAACGCAGAGCAACATCTACGAGGATTACACATCAATAACTAAACAGCTGAGCCCAAGATTGGGGATGTGCATTGGGAATATGCATCAATACATAATTCGCTGAGAAATAGATTGGGCTCTTTGTGCAATCTTGGTCTCAATTAAAAGGCAAAATAGTGAGCATTTTTAAACAGTAATACAGTCACATTATTTGATAAAAAAAATCGTGGTAAACTACATCCATTCAATCACATTATTTGTTAGAAATTTCGTGGTAAACTACAACAGTTATGGTCACATTTATTTGGTAAAATTTTTGTGGTAAAGTACATCAATACAGTCACATTAATTGGTAAAAAAAAGTTTGTGCTAAACTACAGCCATACAGTGACATGATTTGGTGAAAATTTCACGGTAAACTACAACAATTGAGTCACATTTATCTGGCAACAATTTTGGGGTAAAGTAAAGAAATATAGTCACATTATTTGATAAAAAATTCATGGTAAACTACAACCATACATTCACATTATTTGGTAAAAAAAAAAATTCGTGGTAACTACAACAATTACAGTCACATTTATTTGGTAAAAAAAAAAATCGTGGTAAATCAAAAAAATTCCGTCACATTGATTGGTAAGAAAAATCCGTGGTAATACTACAGCCATACATTCATGTTATTTGTTAAAAAAACAATTTCGTGGTAACTACAACAATTACGGTCACATTTATTTGGTTAAAAAAAAATTCATGGTAAACTACAACAATGTCGTCACATTGATTAGTAAGAAAAATTTGTGGTAATACTACAACCATACAGTCACACTATTTGGTAAACATTTCATGGTAAAGTACAAGAAGATGCGGATATCATTCCACCTTACAACGTAGAGAAAACAATATACAGTCATTACACCATACCTAACGCAGAGGTAAGGATCAAATCAATCAACACACAAATCAAACACAGCCAGGGTTAAGGGTTTCGATTATTTTCTTCACCTGGGGGTACCCAACCACACAGGAAGAGATAAAATTAATATTTTTTTTTGAAATAAAGGCATGAGAAAAATCATAGCCCAGAACAAGGGGACGCTGACAGGGAACAATAAATTGATTTTCACTGAATTAATAACATCAAAATCACAAGCCAAGAAAAAATTTGCAGAAAGGAAAAGAAATTGTTTTGCAATGCTAGGATATCATTGCAATGCCGATTTAAAATTTATCTAAGAACAAAGATGTTGGGTTAAAATAGATCCATCAAATATAAAAATGGGGTAAAAATGAGATAATGACAAGATATAATCATATCGAGTTTAAGGATAAACTTCATCAACAGTCACAATGCAGGGTTAAATCAATGCATCTGGGCACAAGGTGAACCTTCAGCTAAGGAAAACATCAAGGGTAGATGGATAATAGGTGTTTCCTCCACTCATCATCCTCGCACAGAAAAGGAGGGTGTTGAGATTCATAGGTCTATTAACGCTGAGGTGACGACCGTATATCAGGCTCCTAGCCGAATGCTCAGGTGAGGACTGGTGATCTAGGGATGAAGGCTAAACAACCATAAAGGTCACAATCAAAACACCACAAGGTGGTCAAGACATGAGGGGAAATGAAGGTCATGGGATTCAATCAATCATCGAGCTAGGCTATGAAAAATTTCAGTCATCAATCTAGAAAATCAGTTTACTTACTCCATTAAACATGTAGATCCAAGCATAAATCCTACAAAAATCTACCATACAAAAATGAAGAGAGCGTAGCATTGCCTGATTGCCCTCTCTGAGTGAGGTCCCGCACGCTCCGTGCAACTCCCTCTTTTCGACCGGTGAGACTTCAGTAGTACCTCCCAACCAATGCTAGGGGTACTCTTCTTCTCCCTTAGCCCCTCAAGTCACAAAGGGGTCACACACACACTATCCAAAGATTTTAGCTAGCTCCCATCTCACCTCGCAAGGCTGAGCTACCACTCCTCACCGAGATGGGTATCCCAACTCCCACAAGCTAGGTTAGTCAAGTAGATATTTCTGCAGCGTAACGTTACTCAAACAGAAGAGATATTTCCTCCATCTCTAGCCTTCATTATATAGAGTTTCATAGTCCCTTACTTTCCTAAAATCTCATTTAATTAAAGTTTTTAAAATTTAATTGCTAAAAATTCCTACCCGTACAAGTGTCACCCATCCCCTTCATTCCTCCATAAATTAATTTCTTTAATTAATTAATTATCTTTATTTCCCTCACCCACCTAGAGTCACTCCTAGAATCACTCCTAGGTGTCCCCAAATTCTCTTATAGGTTTTAATGACTTTCCCCATTATTAAATTGCTAGTTCAACTTAAATTAGAAAGCTCTTAAATGCTAGATACCCTTACTAAGTTTGACTTTATGCTTTTCCCCTCGTGTTTCCCTTTTCTTTTTATGTTTCCCTCTTTTTCTAGTTTCCTAAATATTTTAGATTTCCCTCTTTCCCCTTTTCATTTAGGACTCAAATTGGCAGGTGTAGAAATTAACCCCCTTTTTCCTTTTTCCATTTTTAGTTAATAATTTTAAATTATCAAAAAAAAAAAACAATTATCCCACCTTTTTCTTTAATTTTACCCTAACAGATTTTTATGAATTATTTAAATTTCTTACCCCCCTTATTGTTACAAGATTTAACGAGGAGTATAATTATTATTTACGTTGTTTATTTATTTATTTATTTTTTCAAATAGATAGATGAAATTTTACCACTAGCATAATTTAGACTTAGACCTTAAATTTTTGTGTTGGGCGACATTTTATCAGGGAATTTGTTTTTTTTTTAAGTTTTTAACACATTATTTGTCCTAAGGCCATCTAGGTTCATTCATTTATCATCAACAAAATGACGTACCCTTCAGGACGCACTAGGTGCTCCAAGGGTGCCACTCGCCTTAATTTGTTTCCCTTGCGCGACATGGCCTTCAGGATGCACTGTGTGCTCTAAGGGTGCCACTTACCTCTTTCCATTTTTATTGCGTGACGTGCCCTTCAGGATGCACCATGTGCTCCAAGGGTTCCACTTGCCTCTTGACTAACTTGGTAGACATCAAAAACCCCTAGAGTCAATTCTTCGCCAGGTGAACTTGTGGGAGACTAAGGGATTCTAAGGAATAAGGTGCCTGCGTTATTGCACGCCCCTTAGAATCATCGTGAGCGACTGTCACAGTCTTCCCTCATGTGTAATGGCTGGATTTACATTTTACATCAATTTATTTTGATAAACTAATTAATTTCATAACACAATAATGAAATAACAGTAACTTCTGTAACATTCAAGAAATTTTACTAATTTAACTCATTTGTATGGAAATTCGTCAATATAATAAACTTAAATAACAAATTAATTGAAAACAATGCATAATTCATACCTGAACCTGATGCTACTATTTTCTCCCCGCTTGCTTCCTTCCCACTTCTTTAGAACACTACCCAAAACTGACCTCCCTGCCGACTAGTTAGCTCCTAGCCCTAGGATATCAACGGATATCCTAGCCCTCCGAGCCCAAAACCCCCAGCAACCCCCGGTGCACTGTGTAAATTCCACTCTAAGTTTCACTCTGCCAATTCCCCACTCTCCCAAATTCATCCCCAACTCCCGTAACATAAGCCTTCCCCCAAACTCCTTTCCCCCCTTATCCCTCCTTCACTGACTTCCCTTCATTTACTCCCTTACCTAATATCTTATCCCATTATTAAATATCTTATCCGATTTATTAAATATCTTCCATTTTTGGGAACGTAACTTAAATTAATAATATATTTTATAATCCAACTTTATTTATTTACCATATTGATTAATGAGTTAATAATACTTAAATTAATTATAATAAAGAATAACTAATTAATAACAAATAATTAGTTAAGGTTATTTTAATAAAT
>CBVK0100527443.1:0-11883 GCA_900067695.1 Picea abies
GGGAGTAACTCCAACAAGAGATGATAGCGCAAGGAAAAACCAGAATCCATCACTATTGGAAACAAGAAAATGACCACGACAGATGGAGGACCTGGGACAAACTCAATCCACAAAACAAAAATCGGATCGCAACAATAACGAAAGAGGTAGAGGAGGAATTGGGGAAAAGGAAAATAATAGTCTCAGAAGAAAAGGACCAACTAAGATGGGGCAGGGAAAATGGAGGGGAAGTCAACTTAAAATAAGTCCAGAATTACATTACAAACTAGGACGAAGAAGACTCGACGCAATAGAGGGGAAAGATTTGGGGCAACCCCCAGTGGCCAAAAATCAAAATGTTCAAATGGATAGTACTTCACAATCGAATTCTAACATGAGAAAACCTAAGGAAAAGAGGGTTCATAGGCCCATCACGATGCCACCTCTGTCGAGTTAAAGAAGGAACAACAAATCACCTCCTCGATGAATGTAATTACATAGTAGAGATGTGGGACTGGGCGTTAGGAATCTTCCGCCAGTCCAATAGGATGTGCGGTAACATCAGCACAACCATCAACAATTGGAATGAGAGTTACAACGAAAATGAAATGGTAAACCTCTGTTGGAACCTCATTCCAGGGATGATCATCTTGGCAATATGGAAAGAAAGGAACCGACACATTTTCAAGAATGAAAGCCTCCCAGAAGGGAAACTCAAGGAAGCAATAATCTCACAAATCTGAGAAAGGGTGCAAAGCCACAACTACCAGACTGAAAGAGCGCAATTCACAGGCCAGGACTTCTGAATCCTGGAAACTTTCCATCTAAAAGACGGGCACAACAACACACTGGAAGGGCAGCCACCGCAACTGCAATTAGGAGCACGCAACTGGAGACCTCCTCCGGCAGGGTTCCTCAAGTTAAACTATGACGGAGCGGAAAAAGGAAACCCAGGAATGACAGGAATGGGAGGGGTGATTAGAAATAGCGGGGGTAACATAATTTGGTTGTACGCTAGGAGCCTGGGTAACTCAACCAACAACGCAACGAAATTTGGAGCCCTGTAGCTCGATATCGAAATTCTAAGACGAGAAAGGATGACCAACACTATTGTGGAAGGTGACTCCACCCTGGTCATCAACATGGTGAAGAGAATCCAAAATGACACCAGAGTGGGCAAGGTTCAGAAACACTGACGCTTAGCACACTCCCTACAAAAAATCCAGGAGCATCTGCAAATGATTACCACCATGGAGTTGCGCTGGGTATGCAGAGCAACAAATGGCCTGACATACATAATTGTGAACGAGGGGGTTAGCAAGGAAGGACCAGAACTAGATACAACCTGGTCCGACATCCTGCAAGGACAATTTAGAATAGACTGCACCTAACTAGTGACAAAAGATCAGGACAACAGTCTAAGCAAGGAAGGTCATATCGAGGAGGGCAACGAAAGGTACAACGAAAGGACCGAAGGAACCAGGCAGGACATGTCTGCCAAACACCCGATTACCAATCACAATGTAGGATCAAATCATACAACAGGATAGGGTATGACAACAAGATCATGTCAATAGTAAGATCTGCGGGGGAAGCCTGTGGGAAAGCATCGACGACAATCAACACATAGCTAATGATGTAAGGCAAGAAGGATTGACATCGATTGATGGATTTCCACCATGCCAAGGGTCAGGTGTGGGGAGCGACCAATCAAGATATCAACCAAGCAGGGGCAAGTGATAGTACAAGAATAACGGTCGAGTCATTATCACCATACAGACTGTGACCGAAAAAAAGGACGGGAAGTTTCACCTCTATGGGCAGACCATGATTGGAAGGATGAGCCCGCAGTAGGGGAAGTTCAATAAGAGACCGAACATTAGGAAGAGAGGCAAATAGAAGAACACAATTGCAAAGGCTACCAAAAGACACAAGGATAAGGAAAGGAGGAACCCACGAGTAGATAGGAACAGGTTGAGAACGCAGCAAAGGAGCATCTTTAGACCAGGCGGGATGGTGCGAATGAAGCGAACGAATAGAAAAAGCAACCCCTAGGGGAAGGGAACACCGAACAATCCCCAGTGACTTTCAAGGATAGAGCAAGCGGCAAAATATGGGGAGGGAACCTTTCATACTCTGGTTTCACCAAAAGGAAAGGCAACCATTACCCGGTTGGAGAAGGCAATAAATGAAAAGCGCAAGGGAAAAAACTGGGATGCTCTGGCTCAGGAAGCAGACTAGGTAACTAACCCAGGAGAAACGTAGCCCAGGGAAACCCTCTACCACAAGACGGTGGAGATGGCATGGCGAACAAAGATGCTAATTGGCAAAGTGAGCTCAGAGAGGGAGGACACCGGACGAGAGAACAGTAAGGAACACACGAAGCTGCTGAATGAAATTTTGAGGTGCCTTAGCAATCTAGAGACCACTACCAGACCGATAACTGAGGTTGAGATGGATTAGAAAGCCAAGCTGGAACGATTGGTTGCCCATTTCCACCTCTACCTACACTACGTCCATCACATGGACATCACGCCAGCTGACGATAAAGGAGCGCCAACACATATCATAAAAACTCACACAGTCCCCCAAAAGGAGGAGAACAAAGGCCAGGCGGATGAAGGAAAGAAATATATCATCATCCTGGATTAATGTCTGGTTAGTCTATTGTCAATTCAGTCGGGTCAGTCCTATGCCAATCTCAGCTTCTGTTACTGTAATTTTGTTTATCCTTTTCATGTATGTTGCGCTTATACGGGTAAAAATTGGATATGGTAGGACTGGGCTGGTTTCCCAGGGTGGCAGTCTAGTCCTACCCCTTGCCTATTTCAGAAAACACAACTCGGGAACCCCTGGCCTAGTTTCCATTTTGGCAGGTCAGGGAATCCCCCTTTTTTGTATCATTACCCCCGGGAAGCAGACTGGGTAACTAACCCAGGAGCTACGCAGCCCAGGGAAACCCTCTACCACAAAATGATGGAGATGGCATGGAAAACAAAGATGCTAATTGGCAAAGTGATCTCGGAGAGGGAGGACACTAGACGGTAGAACAACAAGGAACACACGAAGCTGCTAAATGAAATCTTAAGGCGCCTCAGTAGTTTGGAGACCACTACCAGAATGCTAACTGAGGTTGAGACGAACCAGAAAGCCTAGAATAATTGGCTGCCCAATTCCACCTCTACCTGCACTACGTCCATCACATGGACATCATGCTAACCGACGAGAAAGGAGCGCCAACACATATTAGAAAGACTCGCACAGTCCCCCAAAAGGAGGAGAACAAAGCCTCGACAGATGAAGGAAAGAAAAATATCATCATTATGGATTAATGTCTGGTTAGTCTATTGTCAAGTCAGTCGAGTCAGTCCTATGCTAATCTCAGCTACTGCTACTGTTATTTTGTTTATCCTTTTCATGTATGGTGCGCTTATACGAGTAAAAATTGGATATGGTAGGACTGGGCTGGTTTCCCAGGGTGGCACTCCAGTCCTACCCCTTGCCTATTTCATAAAACACAACTCGGGAACCCCTAGATTGGTTTCCATTTTGGCAGGCCAGGGAATCCCCCTTTTTTGTATCATTACCCCCCTTTAGTAATACAAATTCTCAAACTCACTTACAAAAAAAAAAGCTCTGTAAAACAATTTGCCCCTCTCGTCAATTGCAAGCACCACTCCATATGAACTGGTGACCAAGTCGTCATCATCATTTAGATCCTTAAGAATTTTGTCCTCTTAGGACGAGATTCCATTCCCTCTCTATCGGTCCCTGCATAAGATTAAAAAAATGTGAAATCAAGTGTTTAAAACTTGTTATCGATTAATGTTAAGAAATTCATTTTTAGTAAAAAGTCAAAGAAAAAATTAATCTTGATTACCTTTCGATCCACATGTTTCCTCTCTTTGCAACATTTCCATAAAGCTTTTACGCTCTTTTTCACTTAGATTGCGAACAATCTTATCGAGTTTCTTCAAATTTTTTCTTTGCATGACACGCATTAACCAATACACATAATTAATTTAAACTTACAAATATTTCAAATATATTAAAATTTTAATAAAACTTAAAGAACTTGCCTCCCTCTCTTCTTGGGATGATCTACCATTGCACTTGTTGAAACAATATGTTTTCTTTGAACTTCTATCAACCATCTTGTATAAAAAAAAATGAGGAATCATCATAAATATAAATTATGATTTTTTTATACAAGTTAGTATTTCAGTGTGCGTTATTAAACATAACAACCCGGGGTGTCAAACATATATACACACTAGTGTGTACTATTAGTCATTGTGCACTGCTAATCGATACACATATGATACAAAAATCAATACTATTTATTTTTTCGACCAATTGATATTTTTCACAGATATATGCGCCCCAGTGCGCTTTTCTATAAAGTGAGCACCGAGTCACTACCTTTGTACAATGCACACCGGTGCGATTTTCCTATACAGTGTGCACCACATACCGTGGTTTTTTTTTTGATAGAATCACTTACAACGACAAGGTTGACAGGGTTTGGGATCCAATGCAATGAGTGACACCATTGCAACATATACCAAACGCCCCATATGCAACTAAATAAACCCTATAATAATCTATTGCTTAAAAAAATAAACCCTAGAAAAATCTATTACTTAAAAAAATAGGGGAACCAAAAAAACAACAAGAAAGCTAGGGCTTCCAATACCAAAGGTAATTATGAAACCCTTTCTTTTTAAATTTTAAAATGCATTGAAAATAGTTTGAATTGGATAGGGAAAGATTGAAATGATCATTAGAATGAAATCACATACTTTAAATTTCTTCTCTACAGATTTGTATGTGCCCTACGGATCCCTTCCAAATTTGGCTCTTCAAAAAAATCTACGCACTCCAAAGTCTTTCGTGGTAAATCTCTATTCCACAAATCTTCCCTCTAAATTCTGCCAAAAAAATAAAATAATGAATAATGTTTTAATTTATAAACAAATATATTTCGAAAAATAAATTTTCCTCTCTTTTTTCATGTTCTCTACAGATTTGTATGTGCCCTACGGATCCCTTCCAAATTTGGCTCTTCAAAAAAATCTACGCACTCCAAAGTCTTTCGTGGTAAATCTCTATTCCACAAATCTTCCCTCTAAATTCTGCCAAAAAAATAAAATAATGAATAATGTTTTAATTTATAAACAAATATATTTCGAAAAATAAATTTTCCTCTCTTTTTTCATGTGTTTTTTCACTGTATATACCATACTGGTGTGCTACAAAGTGCACCGGTACACTTTGCATGTAAAAACATTCCATAAACTATATATTTAAAAAAATAAATTTGTCATCAAATCGGTGTGCCACACAAATTAATGCGCCCCAATGTGTCTATACGTAAAAACACATCGATACCAATTTTATTGACAAAATAGAAATGCAAATGTCCATGATTAAATGTTACAAATATTTTACTTTGCGAACGTTCCAATAGAGGTCATGGTTCAATGTCTTTCATAATGTAGCACACTAGTGCATTCTATATCTACAGACACATCAATGCGTAAGCAAATAATTAAAAACACTGATAACTTTTAATATCAAATCCATGCACATATTGATGATGGTTTTGGCTCAAATGCAGGGAAAATAAGGTTATAATATCAAATGGCCAATACTTTGGATTCCACCTCATGCCATATCATTGCAAGTTTGTCAACTTCTCCCACACCATTTGAAGTAAGTATATATTAGATTTATAATTCATTTATCTTATTGAATTATGTCATTTATGCATGTGCATTTAAATAATTGTTCATTGAATTTGGTAGGATCATAAATAAGAATCGAGTTTAGATTCATAAGATATTCCACCAGTGCAAAAATGTCACGAGCTCTTATAAGGAAAAAGATACCGCAAACAAATGTTTGATGAAAATGGACAACTTCTTTACCCTGCCAATTGTAACATGGCATTTTCCAATAACTTGTAGCTTGGGTCAATGGTATTACACCATGAATTGGATCTCTTTCATGACACACCAGTGGTATGTGGTTGTTCAAAATATAAAGGTTGAAGAAGAACCCTCGTTGTGTTACATTGTCCCATTATATTAATGGTAAACTACCAAAAATTGATGGTCTAATACCTCCCACTACGGTCAAGAATCCAATAGGTGATATAAAAAAGACACGTAGGAACACTTCCATATGCTCCTTGTTTGAAAAGTTGGTAGATAGATCAACTATGTTTTGTCCTAAATTGGCCAACTCGTTTCCTTCTATTGAGTCAACAGAGAGTTCTTATAGTGAGCCAAAGTATGATATTGATACTACCCAAAACATCACTATTAGGAGATCCAAAAAGTTGTATGAACTAAGAGAAAAAATGTCCAAGTACACACCAAAGTTTGTTCAATTGTTTGAAGGTAGTGATGACTTCCATCTTCCTATCCATCTGCAAAGTAAATATCAAACCTGTTACAACCGAGATTTGTATGTCGCTTGGTTGTCTTCCATGCCTGTGCCCGATGTTGGATCTCAATTCTCTTTTTGTGGTAATAGTTATATGATTGTCAAGTCTAAAATACATGTTGCAAATCTTGGGTTGTTTATCCTTTCACATGTATATGTTTCTCCCAAACAATCAATTGCACTTATGCCATTTTGTTGTCCTCTTTATAGTCGGTCTGATTACTTGAATATTGTAAAATACAAGCATAACATTTCCATGTATAGTATGTGCATGAATGGTTATGTTTCTAGAAACTTTAACAAGAAAAACCTGTTATATATTGACAATCGTCCACGAACTCATGGGAACATTGCAGAGTTCATAAATAGTTGCAGGGCCTCATTATTTAGTGCAAATTGTTTCTTTGAGGAACACTCCAATGACAAAGAGTTCTTTATGAAAAGGAAGACATCCAAATTTGTTGTTGTGCATGCAATACATAGTTTGTCTCCTGGTGACAAGTTGTTAATAAACTATAACATTCGTAGACCACCAACCGCTCGTAAAAAACGCTTTGCATTGGGTCTACCTTTAGTTGTCTCCTTGGGGTGTAAGAAAAAGATAATTGAATAATTTTATTTTTGGATTTTCAATAGAACTAATGTAAATGTATTGCTTAATTCAACATTTGTTTTATAAAGTGGTTGGTTGCATGTTACAATCATTAACAACAAAGATGGGGACTAAGCTCCCTATAATATCTATACATGGACTTTTGTTTATTTTATTTATTGAGTTTGTTTAATATTTTTTATATTTTTAAATATTAATAAAAAATAATTTAATTTAATATTCTTTTAACCTTAACAAATTAATTAATTTCTTCGCTCACAAAATCAAATGATTACATTTCCTTATGAGGAGATTCATAATTAAGTTGGTGGTGGAGCAAAAAATCATAAATTCATTTAAAGCAAATTATGTATATTAAAGTTCATTATTATTAATGATTTCATTTTCATATTTAATAATTGTAGTTTTTTTTAAACATATTTAAAATTTAAATTTTATTGTTATTAATGGTTTCGTTTTCATATTTAATAATTATAATATTTTTTTTAAATATAACAATTATAAATTTAATTATAAACAATTATTATAACGTTATCAGAAAATAAATGAGAAAAACAATTCACCTTGAAGAAGAAATAAACATTATATGGCATTAATAGTTATAAGTTTTTGCAATTACAATAAACAGTAAACGATTTCATAAAACCGAAGTTAAACATTATATGGCAACTCTAAATTCTAATGAGTGATACATCTTAAATTTAATTTAAAAACAAAGAAATCATTAGCGTACTTATAATACATTTTATAAATTGAACAACAACAACATCAACATGATCTGAAAAAACACAATATATATATGTTTTATATTGTTTATAGTGCACCTGTCTCAACTCTAAATTCTAATGAGTGATACATCTTAAATTTAATTTAAAAACAAAGAAATCATTAGCGTACTTATAATACATTTTATAAATTGAACAACAACAACATCAACATGATCTGAAAAAACACAATATATATATGTTTTATATTGTTTATAGTGCACTAGTGCGATTGAAAGGGCACCGATGCGGTCGTCATGTAAAAATGCATCGAGAAACAATTTAATTGACAAGGTACGTATGCAAACTTCCACAACTAAAGTTTTGCGAAGGCAATCACTCTTTTGTGCCTCTCATAATTTAGCGCATGGACTCGATCCTTTGTCATTTCCTTAGTGCTCTTCCTTGCATCTCATCCTCCGCAGGCCGCTCGACTTTCTTCAAGATACCATCCTTGTCATTCCTATAACTATAATATGAACTAGTGTCAAATCACTTGTAAATCACATACCTACACGTCCTCTTCTTCACCTCAAGGGGGCTTATTGAATAACTCTTTGAGGACGGGGAGGAATTTTGTAGCCCTTGTTGTTGGCACTGAGCAAAACAACTTTGCTCCCTTCCAAGCCCCTTCATCTTGGCCCCTACTTTGGCATAATTAAGACTGCCAAACTCTAGCATTAGAGCTTCCAAGTGCCCCTTTGCCTTGGTCAACAAGAAAGGCTCGGTGGATGTCTTAATTGTAACACTATGTCAACCTCAATAATGACCCAAGGTCCACATTGTGTATTTAATATAAGTTAAGTAGCACATTTGGAAAACCAATAGATGATCCATAAGCTTTGTCAACATGCCTTATTGCTTAATACTAAGCATTGCCTAGGCCTCGGCCTGCTTCTCCATGAGATCCCCACCCATGTACTTACAAAGAAGCTCATGTTTCTTCTTTCCCACAACCATGCAATCGATCGTTTTTTCATCTAGAAGGGGCACATGGGCAACAAAATTTTGCTCTCTTTATTGCTGGTTTCCCTTGTCTTGCTTTCCCATTTCTTTCTCCACATCCTCATTTTCCTTGAATATGACTGACTTAATGGAAACAACCTCCTCGCTCTTGAATGCCAACTTGGACTCCCTCTATATAGATTCGATCCTCTGCCACTCCCTTGACGCTCTGGCCTGCATCTCCTCCTCTGCAAACCGCTCTAAGATATTGTTCTCATCATCCATGTCGCCATAATAACTGGTGTCAGTTCACTTGTAAATCACATACCTAGACCTCCTCTTCTTCACCTCGGGGGGCTTATCGAATAACTCTTTGATGTCGGGGAGGAATTTCCCAGCTGCACTTGTACAATTGATTGTTGGAAGATGTCATGTTACAATCTTCTAGCCACAAATCGTACAAGTGGGGCTGTGAAATTCGAGCGGTATCTTGGAGAAATTCGAGCGGCCTACGGAGGAGGAGATATGGGCCAGAGCGCTGAGAAAGTGGTAGAGGATCAAGTCTATCTAGAGGGAGGCCAGATTGCTGATCAAGAGTGGGGAGGTCGTTTCCATTATGCCAGTCCTATTCAAGGAAGATGAGGATGTGGTGGAAGAAATGGGAGAGTAGGATAAGGGAAACCAACAACAAAGAGAGCAAGAGTTTGTTGCCCATGTTCCCCTTCTAGATGAGAAAGTGATCGAGTGCATGGTTGCGGAGAAGAAGAAACATGAACTTCTTAGTAAGTACACAACTGAGGATCTCATGGAGAAGTAGGTCGAGGCCAAGGAAATGCTTAATATTTAGTGATAAGGCATGCTAACAAAGCTTACAAATCATCGATTGTTTTTCCAAATGTGCTTCTTAAATTCTATTAAATATACAATATGGATCTTAGGTCATTCTTGAGGTTGACACAATGTTATAATTAAGACATCCACTAGGGTCCTTTCTTATTGAATAGGGCAAAGGGGCATTGGGAAGTTATGATCATAGAGCCTGGCAATGCTAATTATGCCAAAGTAGGGGCCAAGATGACGAACTTGGAAGGGAACAAAGTTGATGTGCCTGGTTCCACTAGCAAGGGCCCTGGTTACAGATACTTCGAGGCTACAAAATTCCTCCCCATCCTTAAAGAGTTATTCAATAAACCCCCTTGAGGCAAAGAAGTGGAGGTGTAGGTATGTGATTTACAAGCGAATTGACGTTGGTTCATATTATGGTTACATGAATGACGATGATGGTATCTGGGAGAAACTCAAGCTGTGCGTAGAGGAGGAGATGTGAGGCAAAGCATCGAGGAAGTGGCAGAGGATCCAGTCCATGTGCTAAATTATGAAAGGCACCGAAGAGTGACCTCTATTTTTGCCTCCACAAAATTTAGTTGTGGAGGTTTGCATATGTAGCTTGTGAATTAAATTGTTTTTCTTCTAGCTGCTCCTGCTACTGTGCTCAGCGTTGTCATCGTACTTGATTCACATAAAATTATTTTTAGGCACACACACACACATAAAAAAAAATACAAAATATAAAACACAAACATATATAACTAATTTGTGCATATAAAAAACTAAAATTAGTTTATGTTTGCAAACAAAAAGTGAAAAAGTAATCGATGTTATTAATAAAGTCATACGCACCGCTACCGATGCTCCATATCAGACATAAGGCATCAAACAATGATGTGTTAAATTTAACGTATCGATGCATCATTGTTAGTCAAGCACCAATTTATGTAGCAGTGCATTGTGATATATAGTGCACTAGTTAAGTGTTGTCATACAAAACGACCCGTGATGCCTTTTCACATATGCATTGTGTAACTTGGGGTGGTTGGTTCTACGGAACACACTGTTGTAGTAGAATGTTTTAATGATAAACCAAGTGGTGAGATTTGTTATATGAAAAACACTCGTATTGTATGTTCCTTGGAGCACTAGACACTTTTTAACTGTGCGTTGTCTTTTATGATGCACCACAATGATAATTTTTTAAATAATTCACCCGGTGCAACTCAGTTAATCGCACCGGTGCGTTTCGGTGAATGTAACGCATCGTTGCTCCATTTTAGCTTTGTATGTGTTGTTACTGGTGTGTTTTTCTTATATTGCACCGGTAATGGGGCATCCCATAAAATGAACCAATATGGTAAATTATTATGTATTTTGTTGGTTGTCTTGTAGTTCACAACACTGGTGCATTGTATTTGTTCGACGCACCTTTAAGCAATTTTTTTTTATCAAAAACTTAACAGTGTGTTCAATTAATAGAACACACTAGTGCATTTATCTCAATTGGTGCACTGCCTAGGATCTTAGTGGTGCTTACCATAAGATTCACTGCGCTGATAATTTGTGAAAATTTGGCCTGATGTTGTCTCTTTACAGCACAAGTGCATTGCTTGGACCTAGGGGCATCGATAGGTTAAATTGTTTTATTCCAACTTAAGTGGTGTGATGTGTTAATATAAACGCATCGGTTCTACTGTGTTATTGGAGCACCGACGTTTTGTTTAACAATGTGTTTTGTTTTCGAGAGAACTGATAATGGGGGATCCACTGAGACGCCCCACTATGCCATGTTGCTCAATATTTTCATGGTTGGGTTCTTTTAACAACACCGGTAAATTTGGTTAACATAAATGCAATGCCACCCCAATTTTTATGGAATATAAACTCGATGGTGTGATTTCGCTAATCGGACGCACCGGTGCGATGTAGTTCCTAGAGCACTGACATGATGTTTAGTGATACCTCGTCTAGTATAATGCACCAGTGTTGTTGTTGGCACTATGAGCACCACTCAGTTATATTGACTTATTGCAAATTAAGTGGTGTTATGTGTTACTATGAACGCTCTAGTGCCACCGTGTTATTGAAGCACCATTGTTTTGTTAAGTGGTGCTTTGTGAAACGTAGAGCACCAGATACGGGGCGCCAAAGGAAACGCTCTACTATGCCAAATTGGTCAATATATGTTTCGATGCGGTTATGTTAATAACACTGATGCATTTGTTTAAAATGGTTGCATGATCCAGGTGGATATCGGTGGCCACCCACCTTTTCCAACTCGCTCAAAACAATTTTCTAGCA
>CBVK0100527444.1:0-11882 GCA_900067695.1 Picea abies
GGGAGTGTTGAAAGACACAAGGAAAGATTAGTTGCTAAAGGCTTCACACAAAGGTATGGAATTGATTATGAAGATACATTTGCACCAGTAGAAAGAAAAAAGACTATTAGATTGATGATTTCAATAGCAACTCAAAAGAAATGGAACATTCATCACATGGATGTGAAAAGTGCCTTTTTGAATGGGTACTTAAAAGAAGAAGTGTTTGTGGAACAACCACAAGGTTTTGAAGTGCAAGGAAAAGAGCATCAAGTCTACAATTTGAAGAAGGTTTTGTATGGCCTCAAGCAAGCACTGAGAACATCGTATGCTAGGATTGATGGATATTTTCACGAGAATGGATTCAATAGAAGTAAAAGTAAACCTACACTTTACTACAAACAAGAGGGTAACGATATTCTTATTGTAAGTTTGTATGTTGACGACTTATTATATATGGGTAGTAGTTCTAAAATGAAGGATGAATTCAAAATTGCTACGATGAATGAATTTGAGATGAGATGTTTGGGTCTCATGCAATATTTTTTGGGTATGGAGGTTTATCAAAATGAGAATGAAATTTTTATTTGTCAAACAAAGTATGCAAAAGATATGTTGAAGAAATTTGATATGGTAGATTGTAAACCAACCTCCACTCCAACTGCTCATGGAATTGTGCTGTGTAGAGATGATGGTGCTGAAATAGTTGATGAAGAAACATAAAGAAATATTGTTGGAAGTTTGATGTTTCTAACCCACACAAGACCTGATATTTCTTATTCAATTTCTCTTATTTCAAGATACATGAAAGAGCCATTTGAAATACATATGAAGGAATCCAAGAGAATTTTGAGGTATGTGAAAGACATTCTAAATTTTGGTATTCATTATTACACTTCTAAAAGGTTTAATCTTGTTGGATTTAGTGATTCTGATTGGGGAGGTAATTTGGACAACCAAAAGTCTACATCTAGTAATTGTTTCTCTTTTGTTTCAGGTTTGATTATCTGGAGCTCAAAGAAGAAAAAATATAGTTTCACTTTCATCCACATAAGCAAAGTATGTTGCAGCATGTACACAAGCATTATGGCTTAGAAAAGTTCTAGAAGAAATTGGAGAAAAACAAATTCATTCTACATTGATCTTTTGTGATAACAATGGTGCCATAAAATTGACCAAGAATCCATCCCATCATAGTAGGTCAAAACACTTTGATTTAATGTATCATTTCATTCAAGATTTGGTGCAAAAGAAGGAAGTAGAACTAAGGTATATAAAGACTCGAGAACAACTTGCAGACATTTTCACTACGACAGTTGCTAAAGTCCCATTTTTTAAACTTTGAGATCAGATTGTGAGCCATCTCAGCATCAAGGTTGGTAATTGATGCATGATTATGCAGTCTTCTCAATCATATAACATGATGCAACATATTTTCACTTTTCTTTTTTGTCAGTTAGTGTTTAGATATAGATTGTATGACTAAACAATGCATGAAAAATGCATGAGTTTTTTTCCAAAATAAATTGTTGTAAGCCTTCAATCAGGAGCAACTAACTATTTGTTCTATGAGGCTATGCATTTTTATGAAGATCAAGGTTGATCACTGATGAATGCCTCTTTTCTGTGCAACTACCTCAATAATAATTTCTTCTTTCTTTATGCATGGATTGTAAGCATGATTCTATGATATTGTGATTTAACCATTTACTATATTGTTATGCTATTCTAATTGAATGATTATCTAGTCTAGAGATAGGCCTGCATAGATCATTCAAAATCCCCTTGTAGGAGGTCCAACAAATCCTCGATCCCAAGAAGGGGATATCATTTTTTAATAGTTTCTTTATTAAGGGAACAATAGTCAGTGATCAGCCACCACTTAGAAGTTTATTTCTTAGGGATAATAAAGGCATGGGATGCATAGGGGGATGATCAAGGCTTGATGTGACCAGATTCCAGAACTTGGCCAACTTGGTGATCAATTTCAGAAGCTTCTCAAGGTGAAAGATGGTAGCAAGGGGCATTTAGTAAGGATGCACCTTGTATGAGGTCAATGGAATGCTCAATAGAGAGAGACATGGGTAATCATGTGGTTTTTGTGAATACATCGAAAAATCCATCGAGCAACGAGATCATTTTTGAAGGGGTAGGAGTGGACAAATTATTGGGTTTAACAAGATGTACTAAGAAAAATGAGACATATTTATTGATATTTACTTTCTTAATAGACTCCTTGTCGATAAGTGGCAGTGTGGGATTAGGAGCAGATGATGTGATAACATAGGTGCACCCATCCAGTTGCAGATGATATTGGTGGGACTTGGCATGGTATACGACATGACGGGCCTATTGGTAGGGGAGTTCGATTAATATGTCAGCACACTCCATAGGGGAGATATCACATTCGACTGTATCGTGATATAGACCAATGGAGAAGGTAATCGCACAACACCTAGAGACTATGAGACGAGGGTCGACCTTTTGTACCCAACTAATATTGTATGGGGATCGATGTGAAGTAGTGGGTAGTTGGAGGAGTTGTACCAAGTCTTGTGAGATGAAGCCCTTTTGGATGCCATTATTCATAATGAGGGTGGCCAATTCATGTTAGATCTAGAAATTATGGGTGAAGAGAGGAACAATAGATGTGACTAGTTCATCGGTGGTCATTAAAATGAGAGATGGATCTCCTTCAGTAGGGTTATCAAGGGAAACCATGGCATGATATGTTGGGCAATTAGTCAGAGAAATATCGAATTTTTTTTTTGATAGTGCGCAAATTATTTAGTGCGCGACAACTTACAGAAGAGTGTGAATTGGTCTTAAGAAAAAAACACTAGGGTGCATTATGGGATGAGGTGAGGAAGAAATATGTGCCAACCAATGGGTGAGTAGGATAATTCCCAAGAGTAGATGGCCTTGCTCGAACTTGAGGAGAAGAGGGTCGAGGAACCACCTTACGTTCAATGACCAAGACCTGGAGAAAAGGCTTTTCCAAGGAAGGAATTTCGAACATATCTACTTTGTGATGGATGCTTAACAATAATTCATAATTGAAATTGAAAATCAATACATCTTTTGGATCGGTGATGTGGAGATGGATGCATAGTTTGTAGAAGATGTTGATGCATCCTTCAATGAAATTATTTTCAATTTGTCAGAGCTGCAACCATCTTGTGAGGAGGTTTTGGTGATAGCATGATCGGTAGAAGCACTCTCTATGAGATCATGGAAGAATCCATCCCATGTCGCAATGTTTGGTGTTTATGTCTCGATCCGGTCACCTCTATCCATGATCATGGAATAATTATCTAGCTGAGTGTCCCACCATGTCTGTGCAATTCCCTTGAGTTGCAGACTTTTGATCTAAAGCTTCATTTCTTCTTTCATATCAGGAAATGTAAAAAATTATGTGGAAAGAATGCAAAGCTAAGAGACAACATCCTTTTCATTCATTTGGCCCAAAAAAATTGGTAATTGGAAGCACATGTCAATATGCATGGGTGTTGGAGATCTGCACTATTGTAGACGAAGTATCTCTTGGAGAGCCATTGTTAAATACTAAATTGGAGGTTTGGAAGTGGATACATAATCCTCTGTATATGGCTCTCTTTGCGGTGGAATAATTTTTATTCACCACAGATGTTGATATGTTACTCATTGTTGCACTAAGAGTCATTCAACTCTTGAGTGCACTGAGAAGGAATCAATGAGTACCATGAAGAGTGCATGTGGAGAATGATGCATGATGAACATTCTAGAATCCCTGTGGAAGGCACACTAGAAGTCCTAAGAAGGACATCTGGATTTGAGAAATAAAGAATTGTTAGATGGCCTCACTTCTGAACTCCATGCCTGAGTAGAAGCTAGCTTGGATCCAGGCTATGATACGAATTAATTCACAATTATATTTACAAAATTAAAAAATGCAGCAATCGAATAGACTGACACATAATAACTAAATGTTTCACAAATACAAGTACACAAATAATGAAAGATAAAAAACACTTGAAGCGAGAAGTTACTGACCATTCCTTGTGTTTCATCTAGAAGAAACCCTTTTTATTACACTAGGCAAATTTTGGTTAAAAAAAATGAAGAGACTTTATGATTTTATTTCTGACTCACAAGCGTTGTTTCAATTTTTATTAATTGAATTCCTCATGAAAAAAAATTGTTAATTATTTATTCCAAACCTGCCTGCTTAGCTAGACTAGCAAGGGAATTTTACAATAGAAACAACTATATGTCCTCATATTGACTGGCAAAGGAAGATAGGCACACTCTGTGGTGGCCCAAAATCCCATTCAGCTCTTTCGTCTTCACTAGAGAGATTATCAAGGGACATATTCCTTTTGTGTCCCTTCTTTCTTGACTCTACTCCTATTTTCATATTCAACACATCAAATTTTGAAGGATTCTTTGTTATTCCTTTTATTTCCTATTGGATATCATGAATTTTCATAAACATCTAATCCATGAAATCTAATATGGCATCTATATTTCTGATTGGTTCTTTCAAACTTGTGGTATCAGTAAGAACATGTGTTATTATCTCCATATTTTTATTGAGGTTCTTCATATCTGCTTTTTCTTTCCTTGCTTTTTCAACCAGATTCAAGACATCCTTATGTAATTCATCAATATTGGAACCAATAAATTGAGCTTGAAAATTACCCCAATTTAATAATTTGCATTCATCACTTATTGATTTGACTAATTACCTAACATGAATATATTATGTTTTTCTTTTCAATTCTTCAGAGTGCTAGTGGAAAGGAATACTGGGCAAGTTTCTTCCTAAGAGGAAGGGCACTTATCCAATTGGATTCCTTTTGGTAGTCCCCAAGCCCTCTCTTGGCAAGGATAACATCATTAATATAGTTGATGGTCTAAGGGATCTATGATCTTGTATATTATTCATTTTCTCTTTTTAAGTAGGACAATCTGAATATTCTCATCTAAGACTAGTTTTGTTCTATGCTTCATTTGTCATTTGAGCATTGGAGTATTGAGCACATGTATACCTTTCTTGAGTAGAAGCGTATAATTTTGAATATCTAAAAGACAAATATTTGTTGGATATCTACATAGGGATAGGCTTCTTAATCTGTTTTTTATAAAGTTTTGTTACACCACTTCTTTTTAAAACCATCATACGTATATTTCCAATCTAACTAAAAGTTACAGGTTTAATTGTTATAAAAATCAAAGTCAATTATAAATAATTTAAATTTTTTAAATATTATAAAAATAATTTATTACACAACATTTAAATGCTATGAACCTTAAATTTGAGTGACAAATAAATATACCATACAAAATAGAATAGTTTAATTTTGTCAATACAATTAATTCTTTGTTTATAAAACTAATACATTTATTATAAAAAAAAATTTAGTTCTTTACAAAAGTTATTGCTTTGTTTATAAAACTAATACATTTATTATATAAATATTTATTATAAAAGTATTTGTTTAGTTCTTTTACAAAGCTATTGCTTTGTTTATAAAACTAATACATTTATTATAAAAATATTTATTGGATTAAGTTTTCACGGAGAAAAAAAAAATTTACACTATAATATTAAGTTTATTTATCCATTTTTATTCTTATGTGCCTATTTAAAAAAATATGTTCACAAACAACAATTTATTCAAGAATTATAACAAATAAATCAAACAGTGGAAAGTGATAGAGATTAGGTTGTTTACACTTTGTCTTTGCAATTTGGAAGGAATGTAATAATTTCAATTTCGTTATGGGATGCGAATTTTAAACAAAATAATTGCATTTTATTTGATTAACATGTATAATGTGATAATTTTTTATCTATTTCTCATCGAAATTAATTTTCATATAAAAATAGAGTAATTTATTGAGAATAAATGTTTCAAATTGACCAATCCAAAAACACATTAAAAAAAATAACACTTGTTAATGCATTTAAATTTCCTCTAGATTATATAAATATTGAAGAAAACTATTGTTTCTAGGATGAGATTAATATTGAAGAAGGTTTTTAAAAAATGAAAAGAAAGCAACACTTGTTAATGCATTTAAATTTCCTCTAGATTATATAAATATTGAAGAAAACTATTGTTTTTAGGATGAGATTAATATTGAAAAATATTGAAAAAGGTTTTAAAAAAAATATATATATTGAAGAAAACTATTGTTTTTAGGATGAGATTAATATTGAAAAAGGTTTTAAAAAAATTGAAAAGAAAGAGATAACTCATAAAATATTGTTTAAATATGAATGAAAGTTAATACACAAATGAACATTAATTTCACATACTGAAGAGTGAATCAAAGAAATCTTTGAAGAAATTATTATTTTTAGGATGAGATTAATATTGAAGAAGGTCTTAAAAAAAAATCAAAAGAATGGAGTAGCTTTTAAAATAATTTTCACATACTGAAGAGTGAATCAAAGAAATCTTTGAAGAAATTATTGTTTTTAGGATGAGATTAATATTGAAGAAGGTCTTAAAAAAAAATCAAAGGAATGGAGTAGCTTTTAAAATAATTTTTAAATATAGATGAAAGTTAATATACAAATATACATTCAATTCATATATTGGAAAGTGAGTCTAGGAAATCGTATTTATCAATCATGAAACATGTTGAACTTATATCACATATTGAGAAATTTAGAATAATCAATATTAAGGTATTTCGTGGTTATAAAATATTTACCTTTAAAATTGTATAAAAATTTATGTGATTTGTGGGTACAATATTTATCTTTATAATTGTATAAATACTTATGTGATTTGTGTGGGTACAAGGGAATACCTAATATGCCTTTAATTGATGAATATTTTTCATATATATAAATATTACATAAAATTGTAAGTGCATAAATTGGGTAGAGTCCTTTTTATTTTATTTTGGTGGATGAAAGCACATAGAAAACAATGGAGCAACATTTTATTGTATATATTACATATCTAATGGAGGGAGGAAGACACATAAAAAAAATTGTCTTTGGAAAATAAAGGATGATACTGCAAAATCAATTTATGAATCCCTATTAGGATTATTATTTGAAATGGATTTACCAAAATAAAAAATTGTGAGATTTTGGTCAATGGAGCTTCATTTATGAGAAATATTCATGAAGGTATGGTTTCTAGGTTGATTGATGAAGTGACCCATTTGTTATGCATTTGTTATTAGGAATTTTCTATGATTGACGATTCAAATTAATTTCTAGAGTTTAATTATATTGATAAGTTAGCCAATAAGGTATATTCTTGGTTGGAAAAATCTGTAAAGAGGTACAAAGAACTTAAAAGTTTAACATATTTATTTCAAACTGATATAAGTTATGGGTATTTCAAATTCATCCAATCCAATGGCTTTCTAGGGATATGGGATGAACATGCTTGTCAAAATTATTTCAACATTATTACAAGAATGCAAACATGATAATAGAAAGATTTATGAAATGGGAACACTATTTCAAGTTCAATTTTGTTTTCATTCACCAACGAATGTTCAACTAAATTAAACATGTTAAGTTACTGATTTGAAGACAAACATATTGGTATAATATCTATTAGTATGGATGTTCTAACTAAATTAAGTAAGTTCAGTTAGCGATTTCAAGAGGAACACATTGGTATAATATCTATCTATATGCAATTCGATATGCTCATAGAAACATATTCTCAATATGTTCCATATTTCTTAAGGAAATTAGAGCATGGAAAATTATAGTTTATTGATAATACATGAAGTTGGCATGTGTATATCATAATATTTGAATCTATACACAATTCACTTGGGTTAGTTACTATGTAAAAATGTGTTCACTTGAGTAAAACATTTTTCCAAAAGTTGATTGATTGATAGGTTTATATATTTGGTACTATTCAATGAAACAAAATTCTCACTTCCCATTCTTACTTTGTAGAAGAAAATGAAAGAGAATCTGAAACAAAACCATGGTTGAGATGCCTATGTGAAAAAACTGAGATTGGAGATTTTCCAATAATTGATACGGAAAAATGTGAAGGTGAAATAAAATGTTTTATTATTAATTTGTATATGGAAAGTTTTATCATTACTTTAAATTGGGAATGTCCAAAGAAAAGCATGGTTGGAGCATGGGAACAATGTGGAGGAAAACCTAAGTGGTGTGACTTTTATCCAAATTTAATGAAAATGCTGAAAATACTTTTTACTCTTCATCCTAAGCATTGCTAGTTGTGAAAATGGTTGTATGAAAATTGATAATAGATATAGCCTTTTTTTGGAAGCATTATACATTTCTATGTTTTTATCTTTATTAGGTAGATTGGAACACAATTTATGAAGATTGGACATGAATGAAATTGAAATTGTGTCAAATAATTTGAATTTCATTTAATTCTTTAGAAGTTATGTTTCAAAAGTGATAAGTTAAGAATTAAATTTTTTATAATCAACGGGCTGTAAAATAATGATCTATGTATGAAATTTTAGGTTATTTTTCTTTTTCATATGATAATTTTTTTTTTTTTTCAAGATTGACAATGTAAAAGGGTGAAAATGAAGTTAACCCTTCAAATTAATTTTTCCCTTCAAATTTGATTAAGGAAGGAATGTATAAATTTTGTCCAATCATCAATGATCAATGGCTGCAAACAAAATTCCTAGAAATGGAAATTGACCAGTTTTGAACCTCTCAAATATAGAGATTGTTTTGAACATGTTAAATATAGAGATTGGAAATAAAAGCTTCTTGAATTTTTATATCAACTTCTTCTATTTATTGGATACCACACTATTCATCATCCAATATACATGAAAATACACATTACCAATAATTGACTTACTAAATGATATATATATTACTTATCATACTCTTATAGCTTGTCTATATATCAACCATTCTATACTCTTATAGCTTGTCTATATATCAACCATTCTATATGAACCATTGAATTGAATTTTCAGTGTATGTGTATCAACCATTGAATTTTTCATTTTATTTTTAGCAGTCATCAGATCAAATCAGTCTTCGTTGCCCTTTTAACTCCTGCCTTCACTGTTTCGATGTGCAGTGAATATGTTGCAAAAGTTTGCAGTGTGGAAAGTCGCAATTATCTGGTTCTTGACAGAAGTTCGATCACGTCGTAGATCAACAGTCTACGGTTTCTTTACAAACTCCGGGACTGGACGACCAGAATGGAGTACGTGCTATTAAAAATACGGAAAACACTAGTGGGAGGTTGGATAATTGTTTGGCAGAGGAACACGGCCAGAGCTTTATTGCGCCTTCATCTATTAAAGATTACCACTCTAAAAACGAAGCGCCAAAATGTACCTGAATACCAGATGTTAATGTTGATCAACTTGAAAGACTAAAAACGGATAGGATGAATGGCACTCACCCTCATACAAAACACACTGATGAAAGAATTCGACAAGCACACCCAGGTAAAGAATTCCACACTTTATTTAATGGAAAAGGAAGTTGATTAGGTGAAGGATACACGAAACTCGCAGGAAAGGGCAAAAAGGGAAGGAATTATAGGTTATATTTTATTTGAATTTATATATTGTTATTGGTTACATTTCTTAATTGGAGATTTATTTTAATATATTAAGATATTATTAATAATTATTTTAATATATTAAGATATTTATACAGTAAAAATATTTTTTAAACTTATAGATTTTAAATATATATGGTTTACAGATTTATATTTTTGGTAGATGAGCGCTCTGCAATCTAGGTTTAGGGTTTAAGTTGCACAGTCACAATCTTTTTCCCACTGGGGCTCATGACTCTGAAGGAGGGAGGGCCGAACGACACCTCTTACAGCTAGGCCAGAACGAATGGAAGCTTGGGAGAAGGATCAAAGCGACCCACCTTCGAGCCTCCTCCAGATCAATGCTCAAAGCTCATGATGGAAGGATCCTTCAAGGATCGGGAGATCGACATTGACCTAGAAAACACGACTACACTTGTTGCAACGTCAATACCATGGCTACCAGGCAAGTACATCCCACAAGCACCACAGGCCCCAAAATACATCATCAACTCACCACGCATAGAGGAACAAAAGCAATATATGAGAGACTATGCCCTAGTACGAAAATTCCTAGGGCTCTGGCCTTCAGAAAGGGACCTAATCAAATGGATACAACACTGGTGGAAGACAAAAGGACACTATGAACGGCAACTAGGATCCAAAGGCTTCTTCACGATCATTCTGCATAACCTTGAGGACCGCAATCGCATTTTTGATGGAGGGCTATATTTCTACAACTCAGCAACACTCTTCTTAAGATTCTGGACTGAGAAGTTCATCCCTGAAAAGGAAAATTTTGTGCATGCACCAGTATGGATCAAACTATACTCCCTACCCTAGGAATTCTGGCTGGAAGAGGTTCTGGCAGGCATAGGCAACACCATCGGAATCTATGTTAATTCTTCAGAGGCCACAAAGCAGAGACGATACACTTCCTATGCGCACATCTGCGTATACCTGAATATAGCCAAGCCACTCCAAGGATCCATAATCCTAGAATACCATGACAAGGACTGGATCCAAACCACCGACTATGAACACATCCCATTCAGATGCAGGAAATGTCATGAGCACAGACATCTCTTCAGAGAATGCCCCCTCAATGCTGCACACAAAGAGGGGAACCCAGAGTTCGACAAAGACAAGGAAGGCTTCGCTCAACCAGCAGGAAAGAGAAGACAAGGAGGAAAAAAGCAGCCAACCCAAGTAAATAAAGATCCATCCACTAGTAATAAATATGCAATAGTATAGGATCAACCAGAGAATCCATCAGTCCCCCAAAACCCCAAAGATTCTCATGCATAAAACATAGCCCAACACATGAGCCCAGAGAGCGAACGACCAATATAGGAGAAGGATCCAGATAACTCATCTTTAGACCCCATAGTCAGCCAGCAAGACCATTTGGAGGTAGAGGATGGGGACACTGAAATGGAGCTAGAAGAGAAAGAACTAGCTGGGGCGGACCCAGAGCACCTCGAACACGCCTATAGACACCAAAAAATGTACACCATACCTCGGGATCAACTATGGAAAGTGCACAAGGTCTTCCTTAACTACTCAACTGGATCCACAACTGGATCCATCAAGGGTCTGGGAATAAAGGGTAATCAGTCAAAGAGCCAGAGAAAAACTCAGAAAGATGAAAAGAAAAGGGTAATCAGTCAAAGAGCCAGAGAAAAACTCAGAAAGATGAAAAGAAAAGAGGAAGGAAGTCGACAAACAAGCTCATACAAGAGATAGGTCACTTCATGGTAAATCCAGTCAAATCCATCTTATCTCAGACAACTTTCCCCCTCTCTCCACCCCCTTGTCCTCATGAAGATTATCTCCTGGAATATAAGAGGCCTCAACAGATGTAGCAAGAAAAAAATGCTATGAGATCTAATCTTTGCAGAAAAACCATATATAATGTTACTTCAGGAAACAAAATGCACCACTAAAGACATCGACAGACTACTCCCCCACTGCTGGAAGCAAGGGGAAGCAGTTTCTACCACAACCATAGGTACAGCTGGAGGATTACCTATCCTCTGGAACACCAACACAACGATCATGGAAAACTTCATCACTACCAAATGGTCCATCACTGCAGACTATAGGGTCATTGGATGCAACAAACCTGAACACCTTACCAATGTCTATGGGCCAGCTAGCCCCAGGGATAAGCAAGCCTTTCTCAAGAACCTGGAGTACCTTTCCACGTTAATTGAGAACAACAAATGGATTATCGGCAGAGACTACAATCTCATTTGCAACCTGGATGAGAAAAAAGGGGGATCAAGACACCTGGATCAGGACTCCAGTGACTTCAATAGCTTCATTGATAACATCAACCTCATCGACCTGGAAACCATCAATGGCATTCAC
>CBVK0100527445.1:0-11881 GCA_900067695.1 Picea abies
ACAGCCATCAAAAGTCAGGGCGTTGTACAAAGGTAAGCCAATCGTTATCCTCCAAGTATTTCCTGGCATTGTCGAACAGTAGTAAGGCTTGGCTACCGTTCGGCTCGATTCGCACGACTGGTCACATGGAGCCAAGCACATGGTAAGTCAAGGGTTTGGATCATAGCACACATAGGAGTAGAGTGCACGAAGGGTTACCCGAACTAACAGAGGTGGAACAGGGGTAAGGGATAGGCATAAATGACATCGTGCGAAGGTGGTGGAGCTTACTTCTACCATGCATAATAGTTATTGCCAAGGTAAAACCGTGGGCACTTAAAGCTGTTCAATCCACTATAGTATAGTTTTGAAAATCATGTCACTTGCCCGACCAATGAAATGAATGGTAAGTGTATAAACCAACGCGTGCAATCAAAGTTATGCCATAGTTTTAAACAACCAATATACAAAATGAAACCAATACCAATGTTTTGGACCAATGCACCAATGTGTTGCAACAACTAATATCAAGAGTTTAACCAATGTGCCCATGCGTTTGAAACTAGGTGTCATATCAAATGAAATATATCAAGGGTTTAATCATAACACCTATATATCTTCATGAGACCAATGGTCAAGTAGATCAAAACACATAAATCCAAATGCCAATGCATCACAAACTTAGTGAGACAAAGTCACACAATCAATCCAAGAATGTCCAATGAGTACATATCAAAAAGGTTCTGCCAACTGCATAATGATAAATGAAATGTAAGTGCAATGGGCATACCAACAGAAGGATGACGACAGTTCAAATAATGATTTTAATGCGACTTTGAAAGACCAAGTTTTCACGCTTATAGTCGTGAAAACAAAAACAAAGGTAAATGTGCAAATGTCGCAAAAAATAAAAGTGTCGTTTATTTGAGAATTGCGACGAAAAATTGATGTTTGCAAAACATTGGTGTAGGCAGCTTATAAGACAATGGAAAAATGTGAATTGGCTGCCAACAATGGCGACACACTGGTAGAAGCAGTTATCTCTGTCAAAAAGAACAAATTCAGATTAGGACAGCAAAGATAATTCCAACTCAAAAATTACAACCAGAAAATCATATAAACATCATCATTTACCAACTATTCCAGCAGTGTTTTAAAAGATGAAAACTCATAACAGTCTTAAGATCAGTGAGTCATGATATTAAAGATAAAATCTCCAATACTGTTGACAGAGCCACTGTTGCCAGCAGGCGTCCATAGCCTCAACAGGGTTGTCATTTAACCCACTCTGACATCTGTATCCTGCCAAGAAGTTCTAGATCAGAATAAAGGACATTAAAGAGATTTCTTATTTGCAAATTTTCATATACCTGACATTGCTTCGCTGCTAGAGGGCCTGTTCAGTACCCTGGCGAAGTTGTCTTGGCGTCATGCATGCATTTTCCCGCTGCTAGCGGACCTGTTCAGCATCCCGGCGAGTTTACAAGCACTTCCCACAGCTCTATTTATAATTTATTTTTTTTTATTTTTTTTTCATAGATATATAGCTGAGTAGGGTGACGCTGAAAATCATGATATTTTAACACATTTTTTCAGACCTCATCAGAATTTTTTTTAGAACTGTCATTTATCAAGATCCGAAGATGTTTCATTTACAAAAACAACTTCCTAAGGCAGGGAGACATCTTTTGAGTCATTCCCTTAAGGAATAGGGACAGCGTAAAAAGATAATAGATGATCATGACAAGCTTTACTCAGAGATTGAAATCAATCAACTTCTTTCAAACTACAGACTTTTTCCAACACATATATAAATTTCAGAAATAGACCATTGATGTTTATACAAATTTTCTTAGCAGTTATTTCAGCGAAGAAATTTTCTGTTTCAATAGCTCGGTATACAGGCATGTGTATTTGAAAGAAAGCACCAACTGATAAATTCAAAGAGAAATAAAAAACAAAAAGGCAAACAAAAAAGCAAACAAAAGCAAAATATGTACATAAAATACAAGGGTTGTTATCAAGAAAAGTATCTTTTCAAGGCTTGGCCATTCACCGGGTAGGTGTCAAGTTGCCCTTCAATATTCTGCAATCAAAAAGAACTAGGACCCAACTTTTCAGCAATTAGAAACGGTCCAAGCCACAAGTTTTGAAATTTCATGTGCTCTCCCTTTCCCTCATGCGGTTTGTCCCATTTTCGGATGAGATCACCTACTTCAAAATTCCTATCAGAAGCAGAGCTAGCATCGAACCAACTTTTAACCAATTGTTGATGTTGATATAACCTATGTTTAGCTTGGGCTCTTACCTCTTCTAGCTTCATCAAAGCGTTAATTCAGTTTTCTAGAGGGGGACAATCTTCTTTTTGAACTTTCTGTGACAACTGAAGTGAAGGAAGAAGAATGTGAGGTGGCAGGATTGCTTCTCTGCCATAAATGAGAAAAACATGGGAGTTACCTACAACAACTTTTGGCGTTACGCTATCAGCTCACAGCGCATTCAACAGCGCATTGTGCCAATTTTTGTGATTTTCAACCACGGTTTTCTTGATAATTTTAATCAAGTTCTTGTTTGTCGATTATGCCAATCCGTTGCCCTGGGGGTAGTAACTAGCAGAATACTTCAGTTTAATTCCCTTTTCCAAAGCGAACTCACTCATCTCAAGAGAAGAAAAGTAAGAAGCAATGTCAAAGACTAAACAGCCAGGGATACCGAAACAAGTGATAATATTCAAATTTAGAAAGGAAATTACCTGACTAGTGTTGACAGTTCTTAATGCGGCAGCTTCAGACCATCGGTTAAAGTAATCGATGGCTGTCACAATAAACTTGTGTTGTTGAGAAGACGGGGGGTTGATTGGACCTATGATATCAAGGCCCCACTACTAGAAAGGAGAATCTATCGAAACGGGATGCAAAGGAAAGGCTGGTTTTTGTAGCCGCCCTGATGCTTTTTGATAAATGATACATTTACGACACAAGGCATGGGCGTCTCTAAAAAGCGTGGGCCAGTAATAACTGGCTCTTAAAACCTTATGGGTGGTGGTATCACCGCCAAAGTGACCACCAGCTTCTCCTGCATGCAACTCGAGCAAGACTTTTTCTGCTTCGCCTTTTTCAAGACAACGCATCAGTACGTCGTCACAACTTTGACAAAACAGGATACCATTAACCAAATGAAAGGAGGCGGACTTTAACCTCAACGCTCTTATCTTAGCGGGATCTAGGTGACGAGGTGTTGACCCATGTTCAAGACAGAATCTAATATCGTCATACCAAGGACTGACAGGGTTTTGTGTGCAACAGATTAAACTTTGATCATGTTGTCCTAGGTCTGACGTATCGCTTTCTTCTTGTTGTCCTGCTGCTGAATCAGCAACTAACTTGCATAACCCTTGGCCTCTCACTATCTGAGTTGGGGTGATTTCTAAGTCATACTCTTGCAAGGAGGTGACCCAGCTAGCTCTCTTTTCTCCTAGTTCCTTCTGCACTAACAGATTCCTCACGGCTGGGTAGGGGACAATCACTTTCGTCCTTGACTTCAAAAGATAGGACCGAAAGTGCTTAACTGCTTTGAAAACAGCATAGGCTTGCCGATCAACCGTCGGATAGTTAAGTTCAGTGCCTTTGAAAGCAGAGCTCATAAAGGCAATGGGTACTTCATTGTTCTCGACGTTCTTCTGAGTTAGGATGGCGGCATAGGAATGGTCAGAGGCAAAAGTATAGAGTGTAAAATCTTGAAAGAAGTCAGGGCTCATGAGAGACGAAGCGTCTATTATGGCCTTCTTTATTGCATTAAAAGCCTGATTTTCTATGGGTCCCCAGTGATATTGAGTGTCTTTCTTAATCAAATTCTGTAAAGGCCTGACCATTTCGAAGAAACTGGGGACGAATCTCCTCATGAAGTTAATCTAGCCTAAGAAAGACTACATGGATTTTTTGGATGTAGGGGGGGGAAGTTTCGCGATGACTTGAGTCCTATCGGAGTCAATAATCATCCCTTCGCTAGACACAATGAATCCTAATAGTTTACCATGTTCTACTACAAAGATGGACTTTTTAGGATTCAAGGAGATGCCGTATTTACGACATCGCAGTAGAACGGCTCATAAATGAGCTAGATGATCGTTTTTGTTTTTAGAAAATACAGTCACATCATCCAAGTAAATTACAACAGACTGATTGATTAAGCCTCAGAAAGCGATGTCCATCGCTCTTTGAAAAGTGGCACCAACATTAATCAATCCAAAGGGCATTTTACGATAAGCATAAGTGCCCCATGGGGTACAAAAGGTAGTTTTGAGTTGGTCTAGTGGAGACATCAGGACTTGGTTATACCTTGAGAAACCATCTAACAGGGATAGCCTCTCAGAACCAGATACCTGTTGAAGGATCTGTTCCATGGGTGGGACAGGATAGTTGTCTTTATCAGACGCTCTATTAAGGTTTTGGAGATCGACGCAGAGTCGGATTTCCCCATTTTTCTTTCGGACTGGGACGAGGTTAGAAACCCATTGAGTGTGCCTAACATGAAAAATTATTTTAGCATTTAGGAGCTTATTCAATTCTTTTTGAACGGTCGGTTCTAGTTTAGGGTGCATTTTCCTCAGTTTTTGTTGAAATGGCAAGGTTTGGGGTTTCATGGGAATAACATGTTGTATGATATTAGGATCGAAAGTTTTAAGGTCATCATACGTCCATGCAAAGACATCTTTAAATTCTTTAAATAATTTAACAAATGCAGCTTTTTCTTGTTGAGAACACCCCAACTCTAGATTAATGCACTGAGGATTTTCATTAGTTCCGAAGTTTACTTTTTCATAAGATAACAAGGAACTATTGGTTTTACAGTTGATCGTCTTTTTAAATTTATCTTCAAAATCATAAAACTTCTCTAATCTAACTATAGATTTGGGTACGGAATTTACCATGTCCGATAGAGCTTTAGGAGTTTTCGGATCAGGTATTACTGTAAAATCGTGCAAATTGTCGTCGTGCGTGCGTTCATCTATCACCGCGCCTTGAAAGGTTTCTTCCATGTGCAGAAAGTTGATGATCTGCTGATCGTCGTCAAAGACTCTCCAGTTCGTGATGTTGTTGGGAACGGATGGTCGAAACAATAGCTCGACGGAGAATGCATCTAGGGACAAGCCTTCTGCAGGAAGAAGTTTAGAAGCTACATTAGCTAATAAATCTGCTTCAGCATTATTTAATCTAGAAATGGAATTTATATTGAAAGCAGAAAATTTATTCATTAAGTTCCATACCTCGGATTGGTAGCTTTTGAAATGCGAAGACAGACAGTGGATAGAATCTCTTACCCGTCTAACCACTATTTCAGAGTCGCCAAAAACAACCAGGTTTTGAATGTTCATATCCAAAGCTTTTCTGAGACCTTGCAGTAAAGCCTCATATTCTGCAGTATTATTAGTACATTCAAATTCCAACCTACATGCAATTAATGTCTTGTTACCTGTCGGATCGATAATGACGCAGCCTGCTCCAGCTCCTTCTTTGGACTTTGACCCGTCAAAATAAAGAGACCAAATTTGATTTCCATTGGTCACATGGGACCGTTACGTAGAAGCTGTTGGCTGCATATATGCTACAATCTCGGACTGATGTTCTAGATTGGTGATAGGCGAAGCATCGGCCATGAAATTGCCGAAGAAGGTGTCCATCCCTTGTACTTTGAGTGAATCAGTAGAAGGTGTGAATGGTTCGTTGGGATCGTTTAAATCTGTGACCGTGAACTTAAGGTAGCGTTCACGATTTACCTTGATCTTATTAGGCTTTCCGTTCTCTGGAAGCCATAGGTGAGACCAGTCTGTCGCGAAGTAACCATGTAGCTGCTCCGACCAGTCCTTGCTTAAAAACAAACCATACACTTCTGGAATATCCACAACGATTATATCAATAACCTGATGAACTTTAGGGTTAGACGATAATCTTATAAGTACATTTTTTAGTTCGCCTATAACTTTAACATTGGTCCGATCAACTTGTATGATTTTTAAAGTAGATGGTTCAACTTCAGTGTTAATCTTCTGGCAGACAGACCATGGAATCACATTGGATGATGCCCCTGAGTCTACCATACAATTATGCACGTTTCTATTGAAGATTTCGAAAGTTAACAAGAAAGGAGGTACATTTTTGCGAGTACTAAGAGTGGTAGCTTGTGGCTTTTTACTCGCAGTTTCTAAAGCTACTTTATCTACATTATTTACATTATTTACATTACTTACAAGAAGTCTTCCTTTATCTTGAACATCGGGATTGTTTTTAGTGGAAGTCTTCTGAGGAGCTTTGTTTTGCACAACCTTATTACTACTTGAATTACCATTTTTGCCATTCTCTGAAATATTTTGTAACATTTTTTGTAACAAAAATGGGAATTTCAATAACTCATAAACAAAGATGTTAGCTTTCAACTTTTTAAGATCTTCAACTACATCATAATCTAAGTTGGGGTTCACATTACTCTGTTTAGTTTCAGCTGGTTTAGATTGCTTTGGAGGTGAAGTTGTAGTGTTTTCAGAAGAAGGTTTGTTTGTTGTCTTACTCCTGGTATTATAAGGATGAACTGTCTCGAAGTTAGCTTGAAAGATGCTATCCGAGAAGTGTCCAAAAATGTTTGGAGAAGACTTTTCTTCTTGAACTGTCTCTTGTTCAACTACCTCCTGAGGGATCTCAGGAGGCATCAAGTTATCTTGGGTTTCTAGAATTGTTTGAAGAGCGCATTGCAGACTTTCTAGATTAAGGCCTTCGGTGGTTGAATTAGGTCAGTTGGTAGGAAAAGGCTTCCGGAACGGGGGTTTGTAAGGTCCTTTGCTCGAGGAAGCTTCTTCGGTCGTCTTTTTTAAGTCTATAACTTGATTTGACAGTTTTTGAACAACTTTAGTTAAGTTTTCTAAATCTGATCTTTTAGGTTGTGTTTTACTTGTAGTGGGTCTGGGGAGGATTTCGATCTTCTTTTTGGAAGAAGAACTAGTCTCTGTTTCGTTGCTAGAAGAGTCTTTAAGACTAAGCATGTCGTTTTCAATCTGGCTGGCCTCCTTGAAGGCTTCTAACAACGTGGCTTTCTTGGATCGTTTAACCCAAATAGCTATACATTGATGCAAAGCTTTAGTGTAGTAAGCTATTATAAGACTCTCGGTAGGCATGGAATCCGCAAGGATTCAGTTTTTAAGTGTTAAGAATCTTTGATTAAAGTCTTTAACTTTTTCTTTTGGATTCATTCTTAAGCTAGAAAGATCCATGACTAGGACTTTCGGAGGTTTACTGTCTCCGAACTTTTCCAAAAAGCATGACTCGAACTTTTCCCAAGACACGATGGTATGGGGTTGTTGGGAAAAATACCATGTGGATGCATTGCCCTCGAAGGTATAAATGAACAACCTACAGACAACGTCTTCATGCTCAACATTGCGGAGTCTTATGGCCAACAAAAACTTTTTAATATGATCTTCAGCGATCTGTTTTGAGTCAGGGTCAAACTTTGGAAGCCATTTCTCCGGATGTTTAGGTAGAGGGTGTTGAGCTCCAGGTACAACTACGACATCCTGGTCAAGCCAAGGTCTAGTAGGGTTATTCTGATTTGCCATTGGTGTAGTGGATGTGGAAGGCTGAGAAGGGGAATCGCCTTCGTTAGAGGAATCTCCTCCAGAAGAGGAAGGAGGTGATGGAGGTGGTGAAGGAGGTATCCCAGATCCTCCTGCAGCAGGATTTAAGATTGGATCTGTGGGATTCATAGTGAGGTTAGTGTCTCCTAATTGTTCTCTAATATCAGAGAAGTCCAAAGGTTGACCCCACGGACGATTTGGTTGCCTCAGACGAGCTAAGGCACTATGTGTTTTATTAAGAGATTGACGGACAATCTCTTGTATGTCACCACCTGTAGGATTAGGGGTTGTTGGCTCAACTGTGATCTGAGGATCGTCGGTTGAAGTAGTTGTTGTTTGAGGGGGGATATTATCGTTTGAATGGCTTCTAGTCACAATAGGTGAACGATTAGGTGGAGGAGGAGTCTTGCGACCGCCTTGTGCCATTAATTAAATTCAGGCCCTCCTTCTAGCGCCATTTGTTAACGGGGGAAATCGACCATCCATCAACTGGAAGAGTGGAACCGGTCCAGGGTTGTCTAATAACCCAAGCCATTTGGGATGAACCACCCTAACAGGTTTAGCGGCTCCGTTGGTCGATCTAAAGGTCCTAAGAAAACCAAAAAAAGAAAACTACTCTAAACTAACTAATCTAACTAAACTAACTTTTAAACAAACTAATAAACTAAAACTAACTATTCTATATATACAATCTACTAACTAATACTATACTAACTCTAACTAATTAACTATCTAACTACTAACAGAAATAAATCTTATTCACAAAATGTGCAATATCTACAATTTACAGATTTGAATAAAACCTGAAAAACTCATTTATATTCTGCCCTAAGACAGAGAAAGAGATATTTTTGTTGATTTTATAATTTTTATGAACATAAATAAAACAGAACTAAACTAAACAACTAATACATTAATTCTAACTACGAATCTAACTAAACTACTAATATTATACTAACAAATAAACTTAACAAATAAATCACAAATTGACCTGGAGAAACGCTCCAGGTTTGTCCTGTGTATAATGATTTTCTTAGCTGATCGGAGGGAAGAAACCCGCACCGAATTATCCAGGCATTTCTCGTAAACGATAAGCTACAGTGCTCTTCAAATATGATTACAGGACAAACAAGACATAAAAATTACAACAATCATATAATTTATAAATCTCCACAGTTAGATAAACCTGTATGCAAAGATCTATACGAAATGATTCAATTAATGAAGAAGAGAAATCTGTGATTCATTAACTGGAACAAGTAATTGCTGTATTTTTTAAATAATGAAAGAGATCAAATTATAGATAATACATTAATTAACTCATACCATTCTGCAATAGATTACGATAGCTAAAGTAGTCTATAATCAACTGCAAACTGATAAGCATAAACTTGAAACAAAAGATTGATATTATGAAAGCAAAAGTTGTAGCAGAACATCAACTCCTGTCTCAGTTTGTATTAGAAATCCATAACCCGGTTCTCCCACAAGTGAGGATGATCCTTATTACACAAAATAATAAGTATTTAAAGACCTTCCACAGGGTAAAACCTCCCTGTGGAAGTTATCAAACTGTTTACATAAAATCTGGGAAGATATCCCAAGTCCGACTAAACTAGGAACCTAAAATAAAACTAAAACACACAAATATCTCCTAGACTGTCCAGCATGCCCAATACAATTTGGATGTACCTGAAAAGGGATAAAAATGGACAAGTTAAAAGGATATTTTATTAAAGAAAATGATAAGAATCTAATTCTATAGACTAGCTACAGAATCTTGCGATTCTGTAGCTGGTCTAAATAAGACACAGAATCAACATAAAAATCAATTCAAATCTTTTAAAGAATTAAATTCAACTATTTACAAGTAGCTAACAACTAATTGAAAGACAAACGAATCATTCAACTTGAGATTGCTATACTAATTCAAGATCAAAACAAAACTAAAATCAAATGAATACAGAGAAACATATGCTATGTCTCGTTTGTTGCCACATAATCGGGTGAACAGAATCGTGATGAATATTAATGAAATCGTTTTATATCAAATTGAAATCGATATAATTAAAAATAAATCATAGGCAATTGTTATGCTGCCTCATCAACAAGAAACACGATCTAATCCAGACAAGATCATTTTCAAATCGACATAACTGTATTGACATAACAACGATCCATTAGTTGATAACAAGGTTCGTATGAGTTGCCCGATCATTTGTTTTTGCAAATTGGGGCAAACAAAATCATTCACGAAATTATTTCCTGAATTCATTTTGAAACAACTATTACTTGAATTTCCTCATACGAATTTGATAGAATGACGTAAGTCGATCTGAGTTAACAAACTCGTTTGAAAATTAAAATTAACAGAGCTGCAATCAAGTCTATTTTTTATACGAATACAACTCATAAAATCGATCATGGTAACTGAAGATACACAGTAATCCAATCAAGCGAATCGAATAGCTGGGGTTTAACATAGTTATCATGAATCAAAACCGTTCCATGATTCGAGTGTAGATATCATTTGCACAAGCTTAAATGAGAATATCGTTTTCATAAAAAAAAACAGAGTCGTTCTTTCCATATCAGAGCCGAACAGAGTTGTATTCTTGTTTTAGAAGATTACATGACACAGCATATCAAAAAATCGTAACAACCATACTCACGAAATCGTTTCAAAAATCAACTCATCAAAACTCAATTAGGGTCGATGTGATCTGACTACAACAAAATCATAACAAATCAGAATAAGATTGTGCCCTAAATTTAGCATGAAAACCTCCTGTTCAAGTTGGATACAAACAAATTTAATTGAAAGCAAACCATTGATTTCGTTAACTTAGCAGACAAACGAATCAAATCCAACGAAAATCTATCAGTGGCTAAACTAGGGATGACCAAATCGTGCATCCAAATCGAAACCTCATTTATTTTTAGCAAAGCGAAAACAATGTACAGGATGAACAACATTATGACAGAGCCAATTCGAATGATAGACAGAGCTATTTGAAATTCAAGTCATTATATTAATCCTGGTCATTCACAAAACTAGAATGATATCAAAATTCATACCTGTATGACGAGCAGACGGCTTGATCATGACATTTTGGAGTTGACCACAGCTGTAGCTGATTCAATATTTCGAAAAACGATGGAGCCAGTGGTTCTCTGCTTGCTATCAACAACACGAAGCTTATCCCTTTGGCTGGTCAATACTGCAACTTGATCTTCCAGCGATTTGATTTTCGATTGAAGTACAGGAACGTCTATATAGTATCGTTCCAACCACAAATCACATTGGTCACATGACGACTGTCCAGGCTTTGAAAATGCAGGTGAGGGTTTGGTTACATTGCCGAGGGTTTCGTTAGGTAACTTGATCCCTGGGTAACCGGGATTGTTCCTTAGGCAAGGGGGAAGGTTCGAAACGAAATCATAAGGTGGATCAGGGCACAGACCCTGTGATTAAGGGTACTCACTAGCTAGGAAACGTTCTACATCAGAGTCCAAATCCTCACTAAGGATTATGGGCTTCTGCTCAACACTATGTTTAGGCTTATTCCTAGCCATTCTCGAGATAAGCCGAGCATTCTTCTTTCCTTTGCCATCAACAGTAGGGTTACCTCTAACCTTTTTTCTCATAGGCTTTTTAATAGCCTCAGCCTTCTCAGTTATAGCGACGGGTAAGTCAACATCAGGGTCGGTCGAGGGTTTAGGAGGAGGCAGTAGGACATGGAAAGGCACGGGTGGCCCGACCTTGATTTCATTAACCATAGGCTTGTCAATTTGGACAAGGTTTGTATCATCAAAACCATTCCGAGCGATAAAAGCTCGCCAACTATCACCGTGGAGGCTTAAGTGATAAACAATGATAAGTTTAATTAGTCCATGGTGGAACAGGCTACTATCGGCCTTTTCCCTCTTAAACCTTTTTGACATTTTGTATAGGCTACGCTGGAAATAGAAAGGGATATTCATTGGATACCCAATAAAATTCATTAACAAACGCAGGTGATAGAGAAAAACGAGTCCATATCGACCCTCACAGGTCACAAATTGCTTGACTACTATCAAAAAGTCATGCCATCGTGGTTTAAGCATGGATATGGGCATACCTCTATCACAAGATGTGACTTTTCGCGAAACGAACAGTAGTGGCCATGGCACCTTCTCGACCTTGGAATTTTTGAACCAACGTTGGCCTGTGGATGGTAACTCTATGGCAGAACTAATAAACTCCTCATTGATTTCCAACTGAATGTCACCCACCTT
>CBVK0100527446.1:0-11881 GCA_900067695.1 Picea abies
GTTGAGACAAAGACATACTCTTCATCTTTTGATTCCTTTGTCTTCTTTTGAGATGTGAACTCCTCCCTATCTGCTGCATGTGCATGATGTTTTCTCTTTCCTTTCCCTTGAGGACATTGATAAGCAAAGTGTCCCAACTTCTGACAGTTAAAACATCTGATCTTAGATACATCCTTCTTGTGATATGGAACTGATCTTCTATTTTTCTTTGGACTAGTGTTTCTTCTTTCTTTCCTTTTCTTCACATGAGCAGCAAGAGCTTGGTTCTCTTCATCATTGGTCTTTTGCGACCTGGATATCAATCTTGATTCTTCTTGGGTACAGTCTGTCCATAGCTTGTCAAATTTGGGCAATTTCCTTTGTGCACAAATTCCCTGAACAAATGCATCCTAAGAAGAAAGAAATCCAATAAGAGTTGTATTCACAAGCTCCACATCATCCATTGAATCTCCAATAGCTTCTAGTTGGTCCTTGATCTAAGAAATCCTCATGAAGTAGGTGGAAATTGTCTCTGACTTGTTCATCATCATGTTTCTGAGTTGATGCCTTAGGGTTAGCTTCCTGCTTGTGTTCTTGCTTTCATATAATCTTGGTGTCTTCAATTATAATACATTTGGAATCAAGTGGTCTTCCTCTTGTACTTTGCCTTGGCGTCTTCCTCTTCTGATTCTGGGAGAACTTGCTTGACATGATCCAAGAGCTCATTCTCTTCTAGAATGAGTAGTATCATATGCTTCCACAATCTGAAATTGTTTGCTCCATCCAACCTATCCTCAACTCTCATACTGGTAATCATTTTTGTTGTGCTCCATCCAACCTATCCTCAACTCTCATACTGGTAATCATTTTTGTTGGTAGAAACCCTAGGCCTGAAAAAATCTCAAAATTTCAACCTTCTTGAAAAGTCAATGCTAGGGTTTCAAGATGTGTGCTAGGGTTAGGCGAGTTGCTCTGAAGTGGAGTTAGTTCCAATGACTTTGGACTAAGTGCTCAACGAGCTTGACAAAAGAAAATTGTGCAGCGGAAAATCCCAAAGTACAATCTTCCTTCTAGTGGTTAAACTGTTATGAAGGTAACCCGCTCTGATACCATCTTAGATTTTCTTAAATTTTCAGAGCAATAGATTTACCAGAGTATTTAGATCTTCTTTTACATTCAATAACCATATACTAAAAATATAAGCAGATAGACAAGCACAAGAAGACACAAAGATTTATCCTGAGAAAACCCCAAACCCGAGGAAAAACCCAGTCGACTTTTCTTAGAGAGATTATTTTGATAATACAATCCAACTATGAACAAGCTCTTATTCACAAGAGAAAAATATTGATAATGAAGAATCCTTGATAACAATAACTTATCTCTTCAACCTAGCAGGGGTAGACAATCGCAGCACCACACAAAGCTAGCGCACCTCTCCTAGATATAGCGCACAAGAGAAATAACCAAAACCACCAAGAACCCTAGTTGTTGCAGTAGCTGTGTCTTCTCCTTGCCTCGGTCTTGCACCTTCTTCTTGAGTGAGATAGTTGTGTGAGTGAGTGAACAAATGAGCAAGAAGCAGATAGACAAGCACAAGAAGACACAAAGATTTATCCTGGGAAAAACCCAGCCAACTTTTCTTAGAGAGATTCATTCTGATAATACAATCCAACCATGAACAAGCCCTTATTCACAAGAGAAAAATATTGATAATGAAGAAACCCTAATAAAAATAACTTATCTCTTCTTATCAAACCCTAGCAAGGGTAGACAACTGCAGCACCACACAAAGCTAGCGCACCTCTCCTAAAGATGGCACACAAGAGAAATCACCAAAACCACCAAGAACCCCAGTTGTTGCAGTGGCTGCATCTTCTCCTTGCCTTAGTCTTGCGCCTTCTTCTTGCCTCGTTCTTGTGCCTTCTTCTTGAGTGAGATAGTTGTGTGAGTGAGTGAACAAATGAGCAAGGTGTCACTTTATTTATAGTCTTCAAGTCACTTAGTTGGGGCCGACTTCTCTTCCTGGAATTCTATTTTCACTTTATCTTTTCATGTGGGCTGATTCTCTTCTTGGAAAATCTATTTCCACTTTATTCTTTTCTTGTGGGTCGACTTCTCTTACGAAGTGTTCTTCAACTATTCAATGGTCTTCCTTTGACTTCTTGGAATCTTCTTCTTCTCTAAGAAAAGTTGTCCAAGAGGTACTACCTCCCGCTATTACCAAAATATCAACACTCCCTCTTAGCTAGGGAGGTATTCTTCTATGATGTTCTCATCTAGTAGTCCCAATCACACTCATCCATTTCACATGGCATGGGCAAGACTACCACCATAGTATCACGACTACGCTACAAGCATCTAGTAGTCCCAATCACACCCATCCATTTCACATGGCATGAGCAAGACTACCACCATAGTCTCACGACTATGCTATGATGTTCTCCTCTCCTAGTAGTCCCAATTACACCCATCCACTTCACATGGTATGGGCAAGACTACTACCATACTCTCAAGACTACCCTATGATGTTTCTCCTCTCCTAGTAGTCCTAATCACACCCATCCACTTCACATGGTATGGGAAAGACTACTACCATAACCCCAAGCTCATCAAATAACTATCTATTCTGGCATACCATGCCCTGGGTGACTGCTTAAGCCCATACAAAGTTGTCTTCAATTTGCAAACATGGGACTCCTTCCCATGGATTACAAAACCTTGTGGTTGCTCTATGTACACTTCTTCAATTACACCATTCAAGAAAGCAGTCTTGAGATCCATCTAGTGTAATTTCCAACCCATAGCAGAAGCAATGGAAATAATAGATCTAATGGAAGTGTACCTTGCTACTGGAGCAAATGTCTCGTCATAGTCTTCTGCCTCTTTCTAGCAGAATCCTCTAGCCACAAATCTCGCTTTGTACTTCTCTATGCTGCCATCTTGTTTCTTGGTCTCTCTCTCTAGCGCCATCTAGCCTAAGATGTGCGCCCTACCTTCTAGTATCTCTTGGTGGTATTCTTGGTGACACTCTTGGTGGTATTCTGATATTCTTGGTGGTATTCTTGGTAAGTGCAACTGCAACAACTGCAGCTCAGTATTGTTTTTGTTCTGTGGCTTTGGGATTTTTTCTCTGGTGAGCTATCTTTGGAGAAAGATGCGCTCTCTTGGTTATTTGTTGGTTCTAGTGTTGCTTCCGGAATCATTCTGTAAAGAAAAGGTTATGGTGCTTAGGGGTGGTTGTGTGCCTATGGTTGGGTGACAATAGTGATATTGTCTATGGTAAAACGAACACATCGAATATTTTAACAGCATATTGACCTCTTTCTTCATGGATCCAGCATCTTCATCGACATATTGGATGTGTTTTCCCTATGGTTGGAGGCTTCCTAGTGTGAGCACCCTAACTTATAGGACTACTTTTCACACTTGGATATGTTCATAATGGGGTTTGAGGCTTGATTAGGTGGAGTGCATGCGTTTATTTTGCATATTTTCATACTTAAGGTCTCCTTTGATGGTTGGGCCTAGAGTAGGAGTGCTCTCCTTATGGCATGGGCACACTTCATATTTTGTGGATGTTTAGCTTGGTTGATGGGGGTGTCCCCTCTCTTCATGGCATTGGTTATTATCTTGCACATGGATCTATAGTATTATTGATGGTTTTGACCCTCCAACACATGGATATGATTGTTGGCATCTACTTTAAGGAGTGGTTACACCTTGGAGACAACACGATGGATTATTTTATGGTTATCTTAATGGTACATCTTCCTTTTGGATTCACACATGCCATATGGAGCAAGCATTTCACAATTTTCCTGGTATTTGATGAGACGGCCTAGCCTTGGAGGCTATGCATGTGATTTGAGTAGGTTACATTGCACATTTATGGAGATATTCTTGTGGAGCAACCTCTCTTGGAGTGGTTCGAGGAGGTCATTGGATTTTTACTTTGTGAGAGGATACTTTGGATGATGTGTGCTAGCTTATTAGCAAATATCTTTTGACAAAGTGCCCCAATTGTTGGAAAATAAATGCCATTAGATGCACAATGGCTACTGCATTTTCGAAAAGTGGTTATAGTAAAGAATCCGATAAATATTACGGGGTTACAACAATTAAAAATATGTCGTTTTAAAAACCCTTGCTGCATTTTGACCACAAGAGCCACATGGAGAAGCACACCCTTTATATTTATTTACTTGCTTTGTTGGTTGGTGCACATATGGAAGCTTATCTCATGGCCAACCAACCACCCAATCATCTAGTGGATGCATCCCACCTCTTGTGCTATTCTCGGAGGGTGTTGCGTAACCAACTCCATTATTTTCTTATTGTTGACTTGTCTCATGGAGTTGATTACAAGAAAGCATTATTGTATTTTTTTCCTTGGGTATTTTATTGATTCTTCTTGGAGAAGAATATGGATCTCAACAACTCACTGCTACTTTTAGTAAGGAGGTTGTTGAGAAGGATATTTTATTGATATTCCTTGGAGAACTAATGGATCTAAGAAAACAAATACTTCTTTATTGTTGAAGAAATAGAGTTAAAACCTATATAAGGGTTTACTCCCTCCATTTGATGTATGGTGGATTTGGGAGAAATCCCTCGGGAGTCAAATCTTAACAGAATATCTACTGGATGTGTTTGGAGGATCAATGAAACACTTTGTGGGTGAAGACATCTCCTAAACCTTAATGTTATCCTTCTTGTTGGAATTATCTTGACATATGCTCATGGAGTCATGAACTGGGCAATGCTCTTCCTTTTTCTTTTATGTTATCGATGGAGTTTTGTTTATGATTGCATTCTTCTCTACTCTAGGATGGATGCGCATACATGATATTCATGATAACCATAATCTTCATGAGTAAACAGAGTCTATCTACACTAGTAATCTCCTTAATTATATTTCTGCAGTTTACGACAGCAATGAAATGGCTGTTGTAGCTTGTATGTTTCAGCCTCAATGGCCAGTATTCATCATTAGGATAGCCTCCCATTGAGCCTTGATTTGACCCTATTTTCCCAATTGATAAGACACTAGTCTCCGGTCCACCCATTGATTTCATTTCTTAAACTTTATCAACTAGTTTTGCTAGAGCCATCTATTCATATTCACTTTGTACTTTATTACATAAGCTCTGATAATCATAGTCTAGGGAAGCCCCCTTTGTGCTGGAGGAGAGCGGGCCTAAAGTGTGAAGAGGGCTTGTGAGATGACATTAGCAATCCTTCTTAGTTCCTCCAAAGTCTCACGTGAGCTTTAGGACTTCATCTCAAGAAGTGAGGGTTTGAGAGGTAACAAGTACCATAAAGATAAATGTAACAGAATAATCGTATTTTTAACTGCAGGTGAATATAACTTCTCCTCCAATTTTTATTATATGTCATCTCACATTATGTATAAAATCATGAAAGGATCCATACTAATTAGTAATAACAGAAAAAAAGTTCAGATCATAAAAGATTGAAGGCAAGGATACACTGAAGCTTCCAAAAACTATAGCATATCTTCAATGAAAAGAAATAATTGCATTTCTAGAGATACCAGCAAACAGAAAGAATCCAATTACCCTAGATTTCGAAAATAAAAAATCTAAAATCAAAGGTCAGCAATATACCATAGGGTTCTGGGACAGAACCAAACATTCCCATCTTTTCAATAAGAAATTGGATACAAACTCCACCAAAGTAGAGAGAAAATGCAATAGGCAAAATAAGCGGAATAATGTAACCCAGGAGTGACCTGCCAATAAAGTTTCATGATTAAATCTACATTCAAAAGTCTTGAAGAGTAACATAACTTTTATTCAAAATATATATATTGATACAAGATGTCTTCCCCAATCCCACCACAGTAAATGCAACTTACAGTATTTACAACTTTTTTTATATTGATTTCAATAGAGGATTTGCTGTAAAAGATATTATTCAAATTTACTTGTCTGTCAAAGACTCAAATGTTAGTATACTCCGAGTACAAGTTGCCTTCCCGTCTTAGTCACTGTGTTCAATGAATTTCAATCCTGAAATTCGAAATTTGCCAAACTTCAAGCCAAATTTTAAGCGGAACTTGAAGTCAAATTTCAAGGAAAATTTATTCGAATTTTATCGAGTTTATTCAATTCTAATTCTAAAGGAAAAAAACAAAAACCACAATTCTTAAAACCTAACCTAAACCCATAAATTTTAAACAAAAAGTGGTCTTCTTGAAATATATGTTCAATGTTGGCATGCAATTTTAATTTTTATCATATATTCTTAATGAGGGCATGAAATTTTATTTATATATACTAAAATTTTGAAAATTTTGAATTCTATGGTTTCTCTAACTTAATGAGGAATTTTATCACATAGTTTTGTACTGCCAAATTTGTGCCGAACCTCATGGTCGCCAAACTTGAACACGAATTCGAACCAGGTGACTAAGCCTCTTGAAGTACAGTATTTACTATTTACAATGTTTCAGATATTGAAATTCAATGGAATAATTTCCATAAAAAATATTTCTCAAATTTATCTGATAACTGAGAAGTTGGTCAGATATACATTTTTTAACAGAATTATATTATTAGATTAGCATCAGCAAAAGTCAGAAATTTTGAAGCAGCGGTAACACAATATAGATGGTCAAATTTAACACAACCTGGGAAGAAAGCAATTCCAATCAACCTCGGTAAAGAAGTAGAACGAATCTCTTTTCTGATCTTAACATGTGCTATAGTGTTTAAATACAGCAAGTAAATGAGATCACTTTTTATGTCCGTTATCCTGGCTGGAGTTATATAAATTTCTGATGAGCCAACAAATTGAGTGGCAGTTTAAAAAATTTTGAGATTGGAAATGTGGCTTTAGATTTGATTGGTAGAGACTACCAGCACATCTACTCAACAAATTACCAAAGCATATTTCAGCAATCGCTTGTGACAACAAATACAGGCCTAGTGTTAAATTCGGGCAATTGCTTCGTACTATTAAAACTTCTGTCAATTAAGAATACAAACTTCAGTGTTAAACATCAATAATGTTTTTGTCGGAATATTTATCCACACTATAAAAAAGGTTTACCATCATGAAACAGACAAGTAAGTCCACGGCAGAGCAGCCCACGAGTTGTGGGATGGTCAGGGGTTCATCTCCTAGCATGTATAAGTTTAAACTTTAAACATGTTATCAGAACCAGGTGTTGAGGTTGATTAGCATGTGGATAGGAGATCTAAGCCAAAGTGTGGCTTGAAAGATACTGTAGGAGCTAGCAATCCACTACTTGACGTTGAATCAGTAAGAATGCCTAGCATGTAGCTTAGTGGTAGAGCAGCCCACCAGAAAAGGGAAGGCTTTGGGTTATATTCCTAGCCTATTCAAACTTCAACATGGTATCAAAGCTAGGGAAGTTAAAGGAAAGGAGTTCTCTGCCCATACCTGGCCTGTCACTGTTGTATATCCTGTGGTGTATGTAGATGATCTTTTGATAACAGAGAACAATGAAGCATAAATTGCATCCATAAAGAAAGAACTAAAGAAGGGTTTTGAGATGACAGATGGGACATCTTCACTACTACTTGGGTATTGAAGTAACTCAGAATCCAAAGCACGTATTCATCTCCCAAAAGAAGTACATCGGAGAATTGTTGAACAAATTTGGCATGACTGATTGCAATCCAATCTCTACTCCAATGGAACAAAACCTGAAGCTATCGTCAAAAGCAGGGAATGAATTTGAGGATGCAACTAAATATAGACAACTTGTGGGGAGTCTTATCTACCTTATTATTTCCAGGACCAGACATTTCATTTGCAGTTGGGATCCTTTCTAGGTTCATGCAAAAACCTTGTGAAGGACATTGGTGCGTTGCAAAGAGAGCTCTAAGGTACTTGAAGGGAACTCAAGACTTTGGGCTCAAATACTCTAAGGTGGATGACTTCAAACTAGTTGGACATACAAATTCAAACTTTGATGGGGATAAGGAGAATGGAGTGTCTACTTTAGAATACCTCATGAATATTCGATTAGCAGCTATCTCTTGGAGATCACACAAACAATCCATTCCAACAAATTCGACTACAGAGACAGAGTATGTGGGCTGCAGAGGCGACAAAGGACATTGTGTGGCTCAGGGATATACTAGAGGATATGCAGGAGAAAAAGGCAAATGTTAATTCACTTTTGATTGATAACAATTCTGCAATCAAGTTGGCCAAGAATCCTAGAGTCCATGATCAAACCAAGCAAATCAACATGAAGTACCATCGAATTCAACATCATGTAGAGGCCAAGACCATTCAGTTGATACATTGTTCCACAAGTGAGCAAATTGCAGACATCTTCACCAAAGAGCTTGGAAGAGAAAAGTTTGAAAAGTTCAGAAAGATGCTTGGACTTACAAACACCCCTTCGGATTAAGGGGGGGGGCAGGGGGGCTGTTAGATACCTAATCCTTGGGATTATGGTATATTGTAAATATTAATTTAAGAGAAATATAAAGAGCCATAGGTGAATAGAAAGAGTCATCGGACCTCGTGGAAGATGAAACCAAAGGTCATTTATCATTGTATCAATGTATGGCTCACTTCAATGAAAATCAATTCATCCATGGAGTTACTCATCCCTGAAAACAATGGTATCAGAGCTGGTTGTTTTTTATAACTCCATGATCTTTGGAGTTGTTTCCCTTCTCCCCTGTTCTTCTTCTCATCCCTATTTTTAAACACCTCACTAAAAGCAACGATCGACGGCCAGGGTTTGTTGATGTTTTGGTAGCAGCAGGAGGTATTCCCTCCTGGAAAACTTTTCTTAGAGAAGAAGAAGATTCCAGAAGTCAAAGGAAAACCATTGAACAGTTGAAGAACACCCCGGAAGAGATGTCGACCCACAGGAAAATAATAAAGTGGAAATATAATTTCCAGGAAGAGAAGTCTAATCCTTGGGATTATGGTATATTGTAAATATTAATTTAAGAGAAATATGAAGAGTCATAGGTGAATAGGAACAGCCGTCGGACCTCTTAGAAGATGAAACCAAAGGTCACTTCATATTGTATTTATGTAAGGCTCACTTTAATGAAATGAATTCATCCATGGAGTTGCTAATCCCTAACCTGACAGGATACAGATTTGAAGTCAACAGTGTGGATTTCCACTTGTTTTTTGCACATTTTTGCATGGGCACCTTTCATATATGAGCACCATTTTTTACTCACTATCCAAGATGACATGACTCTTTGTGCTTGGCACTTTGAGGAAAAACAAGAAAAAAATACAGACAAACAGAGCTACTAAATGGGAGTGATACCTCAATAGAATTGACACGATAATTTTTTGAATGCAGATTTTTTAAAGGTGTCTCTCGTTCGTGGCCTAGCTCAAAGTCATGGGCATTTTTTTCTCTACAATGAACCACAACAACTCGGATCATTCATATTAATTTTAAGAATCAAGCCCTAGCTTAGCCCTGATCTTCTCTTGTTTGCTGCAGTGTGGATCAATTTGTGAATTAGCAGTAGTATTGATGATCTTCTCTTGTTTGCTGCAGTGTGGATCAATTTGTGAATTAGCAGTCGTATTGATAGCCTGCTTCATTTTTTTGGGATGCAGGTCGTGTCACATGAAAAGCCCAAGTTCAAATTTTGTTTGGGCCTCATTTGTAGATCAGTTTAGTTCAAGTCACTCTCCAAAATCGTAGTTCACCCCTAAAACTGAAGCGGGCAGGCACAGGTAACAACCTCGTTAAGGGTGTTCCTTCTATAGCAAATGTGTCTCTTACATTGCACATTGGGGGATAAGGTATGGAGAAAGAAAAGTGATTTGCCTTTTATTTTTATAGTTAAGTTTAACTTGTTGAGTTCTTTTCCAATTTTTGAAGTTTTGTCCTATTTTTCTCTACTTTTTTTAAAAATGGATTGTTGTTGCTCCTGATCTGTTGTTTCCTACAAATTTGGGTGCAGCTTCTAGCGGTTATGATACTAGTACCCATGTTCCCGTGATCTGGAAACTCATGCAACATAATTATTTACATATGACACTCGAGGGACCTTTTATACGAAGTTAGGTGGACTTGGGCCATCCAAAACATTGAAACAATAACAAAATGTTAACTATTCTGATCAGGGCCAACTTTGAGCCCCCTGAAGTCTTAAAGAATAACAAATCTAGCTACCCATAGCCATTAATTACCATCACAAAAATGCCTTCTATTTAATTCTGATATACTTCTATCATATTTCAGTCAATTATAGTGCTCCAAATTTGAGCAAGCATTCCCGCTGATTCAAGGAGCATTTTAGGACCAGTGTTTCTAAAAACCTCAATATTACTGTATATTTTATTAGTTTTCAACCTGAACCATCTTTGGGCTATCAAAGTACCAAGCTAAGTCAGAAAACTATAATCCTGTAATAGGAAAATTAAAGTCAAATTAATGCCAAAGGTTCCTAATAGATAAGCATTTCATACTGCTACAAAATGTTTTAGAATAGGTAAAAAAATTTAGACAGGTTCAAGACTAGCAAGAGTTTCTATTATCATTTTCTAAGGCATATCAACTCTCTTATCTTTCTTCTGCAAGAGCATTCTTTGGTTTCTGTATGTTTTAATTTTCATTTGAATGATGTTTCATTTTTTGCTGAAATTGTTGATTGGAGGCAAAATGATTGTATGCTTCAATATGAATCTGAAGTTTTTCAAGATGTATATGAATTGAACAGAAGGCCATCTCAAATTGATAAGAAAATTATTTCCCGACTTTCAACAAGCTAAGCAGAGCCTAAAACTTGAGATATCTTATGTTAATTTTTGAAATATAACAAAGAAGTTAGACCTTTAGAAAAAAGAAATCAAAATTGTAACTATCAATATTCAGTACAATTGTTTTCCTTTTGTCTTTATCCTTTTTAATATAGATAGCATTCCTCGACGTGAAGTAAATTACACTCCAGGAAGGTATCGAGTAAATCAAAAAGGTAAAATCAGAAAAATTGCTTAAAATAGAAGATATGGAGAGATTACTTAAGCGAATGTCGACCAAAGAATTTGACAGAGATGGAGAAAACTGGCCACGTTAAAATCAGGAATACTGCCCACCAAAATGTCAAAAAGCTTCCACCAAGTCCAGCATACAAGTAAACCTGTGCATCATACAGAAGCTGTAAGAAGAGATTCCTTGTTCAAATGTAATCAAGAAAGTGGCTCAATAATTCAGTCTTTCTAATAACAAAGGTGCTAAGAACAGTTTTAGCGTTTTGCCATTATTCATAGTTATTAACTTTTGGGATGCACACACACATACAAATAAATTCAGGGAGAGAAAATAAAAGATAAAAATATATTATTGAATACATCTCTTTCACACATATATAGCATCTCTTACCATACATTTATAACACCCCCAGGAGGTTATCGTCATTTAAAGGCCTAGCCTGCACACATTACACTCTATATCTTACAGTTGGTCATGTGTCATAATATCTAACAATAAACATTAAACACACATATTTGTCTGTTGATATTATTTATACCAATAATAGAAAGAAAATGACTTCTGCCACAATCTTGACAATTGCAGTTCCCATTACATCCCACGTCTGGCTTTGTTAAGAATGTGGAGAGTCGAGACTCCAAGACTAAGCACCTGCTAAAACAAGACTCCAAACACAAGACTCCAAACCTAAGCAGTTGATAGCCCTTCTGGAGGGCAACAAACTAGCAGCCTAGTAATTGAGTAATGCAGATACCATAATGTACATATATATAAATTATATACTAATACATTACATAATAACAGCAATAATAATAATTAATCACCAAAGGACATAACCTTTCACCCTCATGACCTCAAAGAACCTCAACATTCTTGTTAAATTTACATGCAGCAGCGAGAGCCATTCTCCTGGAGGAT
>CBVK0100527447.1:0-11880 GCA_900067695.1 Picea abies
ACATTTCTAAATCACCATATAAACTAACACATTTAAAAAATAATAATAATAATATAAAAACACCCTACCCCTTTATTTTAAAAAGATATTAAAATCTAACACATTTAAAAAAAATTAAAATAATATAAAAACACCCTGCCCCTTTATTTTAAAAAGATATTAAAATATCTAGGAAAAAATATTTTACAAGAAATTTTCTTAATACATAACTAATAAAATGTCATATTTAAAGGAGATGTTAAGGTCGCGGAGATAAAATATTTTACAATAAATTATTTTACGTGTAATTAATGACAGGTAAATATTTGAAGTAGAACATTTATATGTAATTGGGAAATTATATAAAGGATGTTGGGGTCTCTAAACTAAAGCATTTAAAAGATATTTTTTTATTAAATGTATAAATAAGAAAATTTTATATTTAAAAAAAAAATATTAATTTTTTTTAAATAAATTATTTAATATATAATTAATTAAAAATAAATATTTATTTAAAATAGAATATATATATATATATATAATAAAATCCATTTCATGTGTCATTGTAAAATCATAATCATCTTTATGAAAAAGAAAACTTAATTTTATGTATATCCTATCCATCATTAATAAAACAATTAAAAAAAAAACAATAAAAGGAAAAATGAGCAAGTTTCAAGTTAGTAGTCATGTTCAATCAATATCTTCTAGAGAAAATGTAATAATGGTTGATGGCTCTTCTAATTCATTTAATTTAAAAAAATGAAATTAGAATTATGTGTATCTATGTTCTCATTGAAAACCATTTGTTATACCTAAATTGCACTTATAAAACATTTGTTAGACTTAAAGTACACTTACAATACGGTAGGAAATCCTTATTGTTTACACTTTTATTTTTAAAGTATTTTTTCACAAAAATTGAACTTCAACTACCTTCGTACATTTAAATTAATGTGTTATGGTGCTAGGAAATCCTTCTTGTTCACACTCTTCTTTTTTAAAAACATTTTCTGACTTTTGAAACCTTGAAAGCTAGCGAGGTATAACTTGTATAGAGGTGACTCGTGGAAACATAACTTGTCACTAAGGTTGTTGAGAAGACCATTACCATTATCATATCACTTGTAGATGATTCAGAGTAATCACTAATTCTTTTGGACAACAACCTAGGTGAAAATTAACTACGGGAAGATATGATAGGATTTTTTTTTACCTCTGCTTAGGTAAGGTCTGGTCTTTTTAAAGTACTTTTTCACAAAATTTGAACTTCAGCCACCTTGATACATTTAAATCAACATGTTTTAAATTAAAACCACAAAAAAATTGGGTTGGATGATTATCTAAAGAAGAAAGAGGCAAATTAAGGGTAGTGGGACCCTCACCTTGTTTTAAAATAGAAAAAATATTTTATTGTTTTTATTTTATGTGTTTTTATGATGATGCATATTTTTAATGGTTAATAGTCTCTACTGAAAGCATAGAGGGAATATAGCGATCGATAATTCGATGACTTTATATTAGTTTGTCGTTTGACTACAAATTTTTGCATACTTTCTAATGTTTGACATACATAACTAAAATTATCATTTTTTATATAATAAAAAAAACCATATATGTCATGATCTCACTGGATGATAGATTTGAGGTCTTATTGTCAACTTCACTATTCCCAATGAATTATATCTCGCCATATCCAAAGTTTTATCATGTACGATACATTTTTTTTATTTGTACTATTCATATTGAAATGTTTAGATACCCAAAGTTTATACTGATCGATAATTCCAAAGTTTATAACCTTATATTGTTCGAACTACAGAACTAAAAACATTATTTATTTGTTTTATTTGTGCTATTACTATTACTCCTTTGTATTTGTATTGAAATGTTTGCATGCCGAAGGTTTATATCATTGACACTTTTTTTGAGGTGCTTGAATAGGTCTGACAACTTAAATGTTTACATGGGGCAAGGTCCTCAAACAGGCCTGACAACTTAAATGTTTGCATACCACGAGGCCCTTAGACAGCCTGACAACTTTAAATGTTTATCTAAATAGGCTTCTCACAGTACATTTTTTCTCGAAATTTTCCACACAATGTTGTAGTGAATTTGGACAATATTGTTGTCCACTGTCAATTGAATAGGCATTGTATGTTTCATATTTCTTCTAGGCTTCGAATGCAATTTTGTCGTTGTTGAAGCTACATACATTGTTTACTGGTTCGATGGGTGCTTCTTCTTCGTTGGTTCATCGGTTGTTGCTTCTTGTTGTTTGGTTCACAATTTGACATGCGCTTCTGCATTTCATCGTTTCGGAGTAAGTCTACATGCCATAATTTCATTTTCTATTCATTCTTTGCTATTCAGTGTTTGCAGTTTGCAAGTAAGAATGTTTTCTTATTTCCACTGGCATGCTCACCATATGTTTTTGGTTCCTTCTGTACTTCGACTGCAGTTTCGTAATCGTTGGAGATACATATGTTGTTTACTAGTTTGGTGGTTGTAGCTTGTTCGTTGGTTCATCGGTTGTTGGTTGCTGTTGTTGTTGTTTGGCTCAAGTTTACAAGTTTGGGGCCCTGGGGCTGCAGTTGGGCTTGTTTGTTCTTTCTCGTTGGTTTAGTGCTTGTTGTTTTCTTTTGTTTACTTCGGCTTTGCAGGGTTGGGGTCCTGTGCCGACAGTTGGAGTTGTTTATTATTATTATTATTATTATTATTATTTGGGCACTTTACGATGTTCATACCCTGCACCTACGAGTGGACCTACGGTTGTGTTATTTTCCATCTCTGGCAAAGTTGAGATCTGTTCTGCTGTAAATTTTTGTTGATACTTGAGTGTTGACATGATAGAAAATAGTGGCATAAAAAATAATTGCACAACTACATGTGCAAGTTGCACTTATTAACCATATATGGTGGAATGTGCCCATATGACAATACATGTTCTTTATCCTTTACACAAACTAGTGTGACCACGATACAATTTGTCTTGTACTTGAGATATGATATGTACACCAAAGATACTGCAAAATTATATTTCCATGTCTTGAAGCATATCTGGATACTTTGCCACAAAAACCAAAATCGTTTAGCTATGGCCATGCAATTTCTTAATATTTTGTGGCTTGTAATATATTTTGGGTAGGGAAAAACTTTATATATTTACAACCATGGATGGAGAAAGACAAAGGTTTATGTTTCTGCCTATCTTTTATTCTATTTGTTGATTCTCATTTATTGTATGTACATATTACTTGTTCTCCGATGCATACCAACTTCCATTCATGTTCATTGTATTTTGTGTGTTCCCACATTCAAACAAACAAAATAGATGGAGAAAACGATCGAGTCTTGCCTACAACGGTGGAAGAGGAGATAAAAAGGTACATGTTTGTACTGTTATTTCATATTCCATTGTTTTGTATTTCATTTATTGTCTATATATGTATTCACCTAGTTTATTGTATGTAGATATTCCGTAAGTTCTTACATAATAACTTATCTTCATTCCATGTCTTTATCCATACTATCTTCCTTCATATCCATTATATTTTTCCTGCATTGCTACATTTAAACAAACATAATGGTTGGAGAGGATGATGGACTCTTTGGCGCGAATGTAGACGAGGAGTTAGAGAGGTGCATACCTGTACTCTTATTTCATATTCTAGTGTTGACTATTTCATTTATTATCTGTGTATTTGTTGTGCTTGTTCTACTGCTTTGTGCCTTTTTTGTTGTATGTATATACTACATATCTTTCTCCTTATTCTCATGTGAATTGTATTATGTTTGTTGTTACATTGAAATAAATAGAATTGTATTTCTTTTTTTTACATGTCTTTCTTCATACTAACTTTCCTTCATGTCCATTGTATATTCAACGTTGCTACCTTGGAAGAAACAAATTGGTTGGAAAGGAAGATGAATTCTTCTATGCAACAACAGAGGGTTCTATGGTACAATCTTCGAAAAGGTATACCAACTGTGCTAGTAAATTAAATATACAAAGTGGGTGGGGGAATATAATATTAGACTAGAAAATGATGATTTCGTAACAATGGGCCTCTGTGCCCTCCCCATTTCTACTTTTTCGATTTTCTATTATCCATTTTGCTTTCTAATTTCTCTTCTTAGTCGTCTTTCCAAAAATGCCTTGGTGCACGAGTTGGCGGACTCATGGGTTCACATTTATGGTCACGCTTCTACCTTATTCCATACTTACCCACTTTTTCGATTGCGGGTGCCGGGCTGGAGGGTTCAATCTTGTGCCCTTGGCTTCCTAGGTTCCGGGATATACAGATTGGTTGTTGTGCCCTGCCATCACGCCCTATTTACTGTTACACATTTTTTAAGTCAAAAAATCTGAGGCATATAATTTGACCCTTGAGTCCTCATGTTTCCTGAGTATCCCTTAACACCCTATTTTGTATTCCATCTCCCTCCACCTTGTATGTAACATTAAGAACTATTATGGACAATATACAATTCATATGCTTGTTTAGTCCTTTTGATGTTCATCTACACATGCTTGCATCAGAAAAATTTGGACTAGTGACATGGCCATGAGTAGTCAGTCATCCCAAACATTAGAAGACTAACAAGGCCAAAGGTAAAGATGCATACATTTTGTTCCTAGTATGTTTACCAAAAAAATATCCTCAGTTATTTATTCATCTATGGCATGGTGAATGTGTTGATGTCATATGCTATACATGCTTTGAAGTTCACAATAAGTATCAACAAGTACAAGAGAGACATTGAACATAGTGCAGGTTCCGCAGACAAAGAGGCGTAGCTGCAAAACTCTGGATCCATAGTTCATCCAAGCTATCCGTCTATTTGCAAATATATGTCAGGAAAAAAAGAAAACAAAAAAATAATGCACACTACCATTCACTTTACTTTTCCTGTTCAAAAATTGTCACTGGGTCTAAACTTGTAACACCCAAAGTACTATCAATAGAGGGCTTGAACAACCGCCGAACTGGACAAGTGTTCATCGGGGACATAATGGTCGTCTATAGCACCTACTTGGACAAGGAAAACAAAACTAGATCCATTATGCGTGCTGACATGACAGGCAAGGAGGTCATGATGATAGCTACACTCACTATTCCTACACAACTTGTCTAGAAACATGCATAAAAGATGTTTCTAGGTAATGAGATATCCATTACAAATTTTAATATATTTCCCAAAACAGTATATGACCATGGTGATTGTGATTGGATTATTTTGCTCAACGAAACAAGTATTGTGGAAAAAATTCCCGCTATTTGTTCAGAATATCGTTTCGTCCCTAGCGCAACTATCATCCAACTTGCACAGAGCAATTCCATTTACCCAATTATAACCATTGGCAAAGCTGTCACACTGGCGAGAAAACTTTGCTCGCAACACATTCTCAATATAAAAGATGGAGAGTAAGACAACGACAAGGCAATGGTAGCATTCTCCATAACCAGTTTTGTTCTTTACTTTTGCATGTCCATGTATCTTGGTTAAGTTACACAAATATTGCAGCTCCAATTGTTCGATACCTATTCAAATTTGTTTTTGTCAATGGAACAACATTTGCATAAAGGGCAATTTCCACTTATGCTCTTCAAAAATATAACAAAGAAAAGGGATGTTAGAGAAATGACATTTCGCACAACCCAAGTAACATTTGTAACAAAGTTGCGAGCATACATAGTATATGATCTAAAGAAACTAACTAGCTCTACAATTGTTGTGCGTATACATCTACATATTCACCCTCACTTTGCTCATACAAATAACCTTCACCAAATTTCTTCGGTTTTTTTATTTTTATTTTTATTTTTTGGCACTGTAGTTGTATATTATATTGTTCATTGTATCAATTCCTATGCTCACGTTTCTAGTTGAAGGTGTTTTGGTTGCAGCGAATGTGTACTTGACCTCCTTTGAGTCTGTATGTGAGAAATGCAACTCCCCTGCTTCTGCTTCCACTTTGATAAGTGATGATATGATTAATTGTTTGTGATGCAGTAAAACATTTCCATACATATATGAACATTGCCTCAATGTTTCCATCCGAACTATGGGCAATACAAACGTGTATTGTATAGTTAGGAAGCCTCTGTTACAATATGTTCTTCCTGGGTTAGTAGAATTTTCATATGAAGCATACCTACAGAAATAGGCAAGTAGTGTCTACATGATGCGGGACTTTCTGATATATAACAAATTTACCTTAAATGAGGACAATGCAATATTGCATATCGGATGAAGAAGAAAAAAAAAATCATATCAAGCTTTGGCAGGAAACGAAAATATCTCACGTGCCTCTATAATATTTCTTCAACATCTAGATGAATGTTTATCGGACTCGAGTACTTGAGAATCTAATCACAAATGCAATCAATGTTGTTATTTTGATGTTTTCTTGCATCTCCCAGTAAGAATTTTGCAATGTGTCTATGCAATATTTCTTCAACACCTAGATGAATGTTCGTCGGACATGAATACTTGAGAATCTAATTTCAAATGCAATCATTGTTGTTATTTTGATGTTTTCTTGCGTCTCCTGGTGAGGATTTTGCATATTTGTTTCAATGTGAAAATAAATAAAAAAACATGGTAGTTGGTTGTGGCTTTGATGGAGGAGCTGGCACGTTTTTTGAGTACCCAAGTTGGACAATTGTTTTTCAATTATATAGCCATGACATGATTTCTGCAATTTTCTTTTGGGTGCCCGAATAAAATAAAAAAATTTCTCCAAATATACATTTATGGTATGGTATGTGCATTTTCTCGATGCCCTAGTTGAAAAAAAAGGACTCAGGATGGATTGAAACATCAGCTTGAGATTTTTAGATCTAGCTATAGAGATTGAACGCGCATAAGATTGTTTGGTCGAGAAATGGGAAGCATGACAATAAACCCCATAAAAAATATCCAACTGTAAATAACTCAGGACTGTCCTTTGAACCGTCGAAATAGCTTGCTCATCTGGGAAAAATCATCAGAAATTTCCAATAATATTGGAAGTTTGGCATTGTTAAAACGGGTGGTGATAGACCATGGTGCTATCATAAGAAAATGTCCATAGTGATCTTGCTTAATGGTAAAATAGTAATCGACAACTTTCTTGTTCCCCATTTTGAGATCTGGTTATAGCTAGTGTGCAGTGGCGAAGATCCGTTGGTTTAGTGTTGTCTTCTATTTGGAAGACTTTTGTTCATATCCCATGGCCCTGATTATTTTATCGTGGAAACATATACCAGATGTAAGAGAAAACTAATTCCACGATGTGTTTTCTTTATATATCAAGTTTTTTTATGCAAAGGTCGATGCGTGTTGCTCTATGGAACCTTGTGGGATCTTGCTTGTGGCCTGTTTGGTGTTTACATGGTTCTTGGTTGTATGCTTCGTTCTAGAAACTTAATAATACATTCAGGATCTTTGTAGTGTTTCTATGATCTTAAAGACAATAGAGGACATGATTTCCCCTTAAATATATTCTCTGTGATGCAAATGTAGTATGTGGCTCGTTTTAACACTTTCCCTTGATCGATGAACTTGGTAAAATTAATCTCCTAGAATAATTTGAAATAAAAGAATATATATTGTGCGATGTCCAATGAAGCTATCATATCAACAAGAAGTCATTAAAATTCAAATTCGTCGTTGTTATACTTGCGGTGATAGAATTTAAAAATGCTTTGTTTTGTTTACTTCAATTTTTTGAAAACAAGAGATTTAACATACTTTAATAATTTTATGTAATTAAATTGTACAATATCAATATTTAATATTAATAATTTAATATTTGGGAATAATGTTTTTGTTGATACTGAGAGGGGGGTGAATCAGTATCAAGTACAATTTAAAACCTTTTTCAACTTATACTTAAACCATTCAATTATATCCAATGAGCAATGAACAATAGTATAAGAGTTACTCCAATACATCACAATACACCATGCACAACATATGAGAAATAATCAATAGTTATTTTTCAAGGGAAGTAATGACTTCCAAAGGTAGCTACAACTTCCAAATGTAAAGGGAGGGATAAAACTTCAAGAAGAAGACACAATCCTCCAATATCAAGAGATGGTTGAACTCTCCATCCTTTCCCCTTCCTTCAACCCAAGAATATATGAGAGATAATAAAAGTTTACATTAAATCATCACCATCAACCAATCATCACATAGAACCTGATAATGCTTTCTGAGACTTCTTCAATTTCTGCAATTCTTCAATTCTTGGAATACTCTGATCCTATAGTAATATTACTTAATGTATTCTCTGAAACTTCTCCAAGTTTCACTCCTTGAATCCTCCCCAAAAAGAAGTTATAAAGAGAATGGTATACCTTGTTCAATTTTGGTTTATTCAGGAGAGCGAACTTGTACAACATGCCCGTGCTCAATATTAAACATTAGATTCTGAAACTTGCACACAAGAAACTAAATTCCGTAATATTTCCAATGAAATTTGTCTCACTTCATTTGGATTCTCTATGAAGAAGTTATGACTATTTTACCCGAAACACTTGTTTATTGAATAACTTCAGGACTAGTAAAAAACCCTATCTTCCATAGAGTGTATCTCCAAAATTATAGCGAACAAAGAGCTGAATTTTTTACCATAGGTACCTTGATATGTCTTATCAATACCATAGAAATTTCACCATCTGAATATTTCTAGAAAAAACTTTATAGCGAAAATGGTAAGATGACCTGTAAATAACATACCTTAGAACACATCACTAAAAGACTTCATCCTCCCTTGAAATCCAGCCTTCTTTACTTCTGATTTCCTTTGAAATTCAACTTTTGTATGAAATGAATGTATAATGATATGTATTTATACCATTTATGTCACTTATTTTTAACATTAGGGCCAACCTGGCACTTTCTTATTTTGTAATTCTTTTCTTTAATTATCTTTAGGGCCTACCTGTACTTCCTTATTCAATTCACTTTGTCATATTCAAAAATTCATTTCTCCTCAACCATGAGGATCCACATGATGTGCCACATACCACTGGAAACAACATGATGTATACTATCCATCCATGGGTGTTTTATCTACATGTGCATTATCCTTCATGTCCAAATACATTCATCAATATTACAATCCAAAACCAATGACTAGGGTTGACATCAATGACAACAATCAATATTCCAACAATCTCCCCCTTTGTCATTGATGACAACACTCATGCTCCCCCTATCATCGTGATCCCAATTTCTCTCCCCCTTTGAAATCAATGGCAAAGGGTAGGGCTTCTCCCCCTGCGTTTAAGGGAAAAAGGTAACTCTCTTCTTTAGGGCTGCTCCCCTTGAACATGTGGCACTCAATAATACTTCATCCTTATCTTTGGTCTTTGAGAATTTTTCTTCCTTGGAATCCTTTTGTGTGGATTTTGTATTCTCTCTCTTCTTCATGTCTAGGATGTATATGTTGTTCGATCTTCTTGTTGTAGTTGAAACCAATCTTCCTGAGTTATTTTCTCTAATTTTACATTTTCTGGAGTCAAATGTAAGAGTGTATCCTTAATCACATATTTTGCTGACATTGAAGAGATTATGCTTTAGATCTTCAACCAATAGGACTTTTCCTACTTTTACATTTTCACTTCCAAGCTTTATAGTTTTTTTTCCAAGTATTTTGGTAGATGAGTCATCTCCAAATGAAACATTTCCACCCTTTTTCTTCAAGCTGACAAATTTTCTTTGATCTCCGGTCATATGAGATGAGCACCCATTGTCTATGAACCATTCATATTTTTCTTTGCATTCTTTAGCAATCAATGTTATTTGACAGTTTTCATTTTGTGGAATTTCTTTCCTTTTCCATGTCTGTAGTTGGTATACAAACATTTGGCATATGATTATCTTCCTTCATCTCTTTGCAATCTTGTGCTTTGTGACCAAGATTATTGCACTTGTAACATACAATATTTTGATCCATTAATGGGTCAAATGAATTATAATTTTTTTTGATAGGTCTACGAACATTTCCATGTCTATTATTTTCACCATCCATGTAGCTTGCATAGTTATGCCTTTCATTGATTCTACAATTGATTGCTTTGTGTCCAAAATTTCCACAAGAATAACAATGTCCAAGAAAGAATTTTTGATAGTTGGGAGTGAGTGATCTTATTTGTGGTGTGGTCCATATGGGTTCATGGTCTATTCTTTTGTAGTTTCCTCCATAATGATTTCTTTCATACCTGATGGGAGAGGATCTTCTTGATGTCTCATTCCTTCTGAATTCTAGTCTTCTATCTTTTTGTTTAACTTGTTATGGAGTGTTGGTTTCATCATTTTTATCTTCCTTCTCTTGTTTTGTTGTCTTCAAACTATCCTTGTATCCTAGTCCTGTCTTGTCATTTTGGAGATCTTTGATTGCTAAGGATCTCATCTAATTTTTCAGTGCTTTTTTCGAACTTCTTCAACTTTTCTATTGTCAATAGTAGCTCCCCTTTTGTGTGATCCAATTCTTCTTTCAATTTCTCATAATCTTCTAATTGTTCCTTCAAGCTATCAATGGTATTTTCAATCTTGTAATTCTCTTTTTCACAACTACTCAATTCACCTTTTAGTACTATGTGTGTGTTTCTAAGCTTGTTGTTTTTAGTTTCAACATGCTTGAACTTTTCAAGATTCTCATCTTCTTCTTCACTCTCTGCATTATCTTTGTATCTCCAAAAGGAATCAAGGTTGGTTTCTTCATCTGAATCTTCTTCAAAAATGTTTTCTTCTTCTTTAGAATTCTTGTGATCATCATCCTGGGTTTCTTGGGTTATGAAGAGGACTTCTCCTCCATAATTATCTTCTTCATCACTCTCATCTGAGGAGATGTCATCATCCTTGGAGTAGAAGCTCTTTTTATTGTTGAAACTTCTCTTTTTATAGTAGCATTTTTCAACAATATTTCCTATTCTACAATAGTTAAATCATTTGAGAGGAGGCTTACCTTTGTATCTTCCACTTCCCTTCTGGAACCTTCTTACGAAATTTGTTATTTCTTCATCAAGGTCGTTATCCTTGTCTTTTGTCTTTTTTATGGCTTTAAAGGCTGCTTCTTTGTTTGGCTGGTTACTTTTTCTACCTGTTCTCATTTCATATGCTATAATAGACCCATGTAATTCATCCATTGTCATTTTGGTCAAGTCCCTAGTTTCTTCAATGGTGGAGACCTTAGAATCATAATTCAAGAGAAGTGATCTCAACACTTTTTGTACAACCAAGTATTCATCGAGATCTTCACCTAATCCTCTGATAGAATTAACAACTTCATCAACTCTAATAAAATATGTCGCAATATCTTCCTTTTCATTCATCTTCAAATTTTCAAATTCTGCTCTATGTAGTTGAAGCTTTACCTGCTTAACTTTTGGATCACTTTCGTAGATACTCTTGAGTTTGTACCATACCTCTTTAGTAGTGTTCAAGCCCATAATGTTTCTAGCAATGGTTGGTGCCATTGATGCTAGAACAACATGTTTGGATTTTGAATTACAGTTCATAAGCTTCTTCTCATTTGGATCGGTTGGAGCATTATTTGAGATTACATAGCCATTTACAACTGAGTACCAAATGTCTACTCCTAAAGATGTTAGGTAAGTTTTCACTCTATCACTCCAATATTCATAATTTATTCCATAAAATATTTGAATCCCATTTTAAATGTGCTCATGGTCATCCATCTCTACTCAGGATTTTCCTTCCAGTGGTTAAACTATTCTGAAGGCAACCTACTCTGATACCAATTGTTGATACTCAGAGGGGGGTGAATCAGTATCAAGTACAATTTAAAACATTTTTCAACTTATAATTAAACCATTCAATTATATCCAATGAGAAATGAACAATAGTATAAGAGTTACTCCAATACACCATGCACAATAT
>CBVK0100527448.1:0-11880 GCA_900067695.1 Picea abies
AATTAACTCCTAGAACACTTAACTTAAAATTAACTTAGCAACTTAGGGACTACCCCCCTTGGCTTTCTTAGGAGTAAGCCTAGACGGAAGAAATTTCGGTCAAGGTGACAGTGTGGGCTGGAACTTAGACATTGTGTCTCCGAGGGCACACTAAGTGAGCAGGACTTAACTCACGTTTGCAAGTGTGCATTAGGACGACAACACGATCTACAATCCGTGCGATAACAAGTACCATCCTTATTTTTCACAAATAATACTGGGGCACCCCAAGGGAACACACTTGGGTGTATATACCCCTTCTTCAAAAGCTCTTTAAGCTACATTTGCAATTCCTTCAACCTTGGAGTGCTCATCCTATAAGGAGTTTTGGACACTAGAGTTGTTCCAGGCATTAGGTTGATAGAGAAATCAATATCTCTCTTGGGTGGCAACCTTGGTATTTGTCGAAATACATCTTCAAACTCTTTCAGGACAACATAGTCGTCAATGCATGACACTTTATCTTTAAGTGTCTCTTCCATATGAGCTGCAAATATTTGGCATTCTTTCCTAAATCTTTCTTCAGCTGCAAGGTTGAAACTTCTCTGATAGTTACTACCCTTGGAATACCCTGAACTGTCCTCAAATTCCCTTCCTCATCCAAGCAAGTAAATGCCTTATTATAATAGTCTAGGAAAACATGATGCTTGTCCAACCAATCCATACCAATTAGGCAATCATATGAGCCCAAAGGTATGATATTCAAATTTGCCCTGGTGCTCAGTCCATTCATCTCCATTGGACATTCATTAACCATTTCATTAATTCTTCTTTCAACGCCTGTAGCTAGCTGAACCAACCAAGATTTCCCAAGTTTGCTTCTTGGAAAATGAAATCTTTCCACCATCTTAGGATCTAGATAACTATGATGAGCTCCTGAATCAATTAAAATAGCAATGGGTTGGTTATTGATCTTACCTCCCACTTCAATCATATCAAACTGAAACGCAACTTGCTTGTTATCTAGGGCTATGTAGGTCCTCGGTACTTTTATGCCCATGTCCTCAACTGTATCAGCCTGCTGTACATTGTGAGTAGTCTTCACTTTTTCTCTTCTATGAAGGCAATCTCTGTACATGTGATCTCCCTCACAACACCAACATTTCATAGGCTACTGCCTTGATCTTTGCCCCATTGTTTTTATCATTCTGGGCTCACTGGAAGTTGGATGTTCCTGAGGATTATTTTTGAAGAATGGTGGCTTGGTCCCCTTCTTCCTCTGCTCCATCTTGCTTTTCATCTTGCCTTCCCAAGCCTTTTGGAAAGTTGGTCTTCCTCTATGCTAATCATAGAGGCATTTAACTCTCCTTATGGTTTCCTCTAGTATCTTGGGATCATCATATTGTATCTTATCAGTGAAAATTGATGGTTGCCCACTCAGGTACCTTTGAATCTTGACCTGTTCATCCTCGATGAAGTCAACATATTTCAACAACTCTAAGATTCTCCTTTTATACTCATCCATGGTTATACTCCCAAGCTTGAGTTTGAAAAACTCTTTCTATCATAATAATGCTTGGTCAAGTACTTCTTTTGAAAATACCTTTTGAACTCCCTCCAAGTAATCTTCTTCTCATCAATGTGTTGCACTTGCACAAATTAGTCCCACCACATTGATGCTTTTCCCTTCAACTGATAAATTGCATTTCTCCCTTCTTCTTGTGAGGAGTAATTGTGCAATTGAAAGTATTTTCTCATCCCCAAAAGCCAAGTCTCTGCATCCTCATCCTTCTTGTGCTTACCATCAAAGGTAGGGGCTTGATCTTATTCATTTCTCCTTGTAGTTCATCTACCTCCTACCTTTTATGTCTTCTGACAAGAGATAAGTTTGGACTGCCGTGTGATCTTCTAACTGAGTGTCTTGGTGAGTGATGATGGTATCTACCGACACCTTCAGATTCTCCTCTTCTGGCATGAGATCTATGACTCCTTGATTTGCTTGATTCTTCCTCCTTATCTGTTTTCTTCTCTATTATGTTCAAGCTCAACAACATCTTGATGTTGAGGCCATTTTGCTGCTCCTTGGCTTTCGTAAGCCTGTCATTATCAACTTTATAACTTTGGACATCTTTTTGTAGACTCCTTATAGTTTCCACCAAATTCATGCTCTCTTCCTTGCCTTCTCTATGCCCATTGGATTTTGTCCCTTCATTACCCATGCTGACACACAACCCTTTGACTTTATTTTCATGACTGTAGGTTATTTGTGCCTCTTCCATGTTTTTGGTCTCTTTGATGATTCTGATATGTTCTATTTTCCTTTAACTCTACAAAATGTGCAGGAAATAGATTTGTTAGACTATAGTAATCAAACAAACCTATCAATTTATGCATCATTCTGCCCTTTAAATACACCAGAAATAATATTTTTGTTTTCCTGTGAATTATGCAGCTCAATTCACATTTCTGGGTGAATATATGGACTCCTCTATCCAAGACCTTTCCAACAACTGCTTCCTTGCTCAATTCTGAATTATGAGCAGGAAGTTATGGCCATATAAAATTTTAACCAGTACCCATGTTCTCCTCCTGCACACCCTTTAACCAAGTGCAATTTTTATCTATGCTCAAGCATCTTTACACCTGCTCCTTTTGAGTTTTGACAGGAGCTCAACTGGGTTCCTTCATGACCATATTTTAAACAATTTGACCAAGTTTCACCTTTATCCAAGCTCCAGTCTGCTAGATACAACTTGTAGAAGTTTCAGGCCAATTTATCTTTTTAGCCCTGAATGCTATAGGTGCCTTCTATGTCCTCCTGTGCACTATTAAGTGCCCAGATTTTGAATCTAACTCCATGGTTGTCTTCTATGGTTCCAAAGCTTTTCATAGACTACTCTTGTGCCCCAATCTGATTCCAGAGCAAGAAATTATGTCCCTCGGAGTGAACTGGTACCCAAAAATTACCCTTCACAGTTTGGCCTGTAACTCCCTCATATAGGCTCTGTTTGATGAACAAGTTATCTCGTTAGAAAGCTCTCTCCGAGCTTTATTATTTTAGATGCATAAAATATGTCCTAGGACATATAGTTTCATACAAATTGGATTTTCAAAAAATGTTGTTTAGGCCTCCGAAAATGGCCTGCAAAAACATGATCTGGAAAACACCTAATTTTTTGAGCAAAATTCACTAATTTCTGTAAATTTTGGCCAACTTATGCTGACTGGTTTGCTGATGTGGCGTCATGAGTCCACCTAACATTCCAGAATGATGCCATGTAAGCCTCCGACCACCCTGGTTTTGTCCCATCAACTTTTATCTTCTTCTTCCTTCTCTTTCTATTCCTTCCTTACCTCTGTTGGCGTGCATTACCTTACCTTTTCAAACCCCACTACGCAGTTGCCCATGTGGAAAAATTCCATTGGTCGCGAGGATGGGCGAGTCCCATCCTGTGCCAACTTTTCCCCACGTGCCCAATTTGTACGCTCGTTGGATCCAACGATAAAGGATTGGAGGGGGTCGGCGACGATCAACGATCATTGTTGCATTGCGGGCCCTCTCGCCTTACCAACCATTAATAAAAAGGGGGGGTTTGCAAAGGAAACCACCAATTTTCGACCTGATGACGTGGTGGCTTGTGGTGAATTGCAGCCCCCAACACAAGGGGACCCCCCCGCACAAGGGTTCCGCGGGTCCGTCATCATGGTTCTGCAGGTACGCCACCACGACCCCACCTCACCTGCCACTTGCCACACTTGCTACCATTGCCACCGTGTACCTGCCACTGTGGCAGTATACGTCACCCTTCTACCACGTCAGTTGACACGTGGCCTCCACGTCATGCTGACGTCACCATATGGAAAAACACCCAATTTTTTTCCAATTTTGCCAGAACTCCAAATTTTAAAAAATGCCCAATTTCGCAATTATTCCCGTGGATGCCATTGAAGCTCTACAACCAAGCTTACCACGTCCAATTTCGGCCTTGTACATTTGAATTCAACCTCTGTAAACTAAATTCAACTCTTCCCCGCCGCATTCCCCATGAATTGAATTGTAAAATTTGGGGCTTTTGCCCAATTTCGCCCCAATTCATAATTTCTTCCTCGGGTGCCATTGAAAACTCTATAAAAAGCTTCATTACGGCCAATTTGGCCCTCTAGACAACTTATTACATCCATGCATGATTGATTAACCATTCTAGGCGTGAATTTCTCTCAATTACGTTTTGAAATTGGGGATTTTTTTACCAATTCTGCCACAGTAATTTCATCAAACATATCAGAGACATCCTCTGAAAATTAAATTTTTGTAATTTTTATCTTCGGTGCTATGTTAACTTGGCCCATCCAGGCTCAATTTAGAAACTGGAGCTCTGATACCACATTGTAGCATCCCCAACTCCAAGCGGAGCTATGCCACACCAAAATTCCAACTCTGATACCATTAAATTACTTAAATGCTCTGCATATGAACGTAAATGTATTTCTAGCAATATATAAACTTAAGTATAATTATAACAATAAATACCCATACAAAAAATTAGATAAATAAACACACAGTAATTAAAACAAACACATAATAGACACTTATCTTGTGTAAATAAGTCACCAATTGCATGCAAACCTCATATTTTTCTCCTAGCCATAGACTTTGCTGCTCATAAATCTTAGGAACAGGTCACCCCCGAGCTGAGGCTAGAAACTCCCCCAAGGAAGGCTTCATAAGCAAGACTAAGTTCTATCAACAACAGAAATGCCTAGACTAAGGTGCCAACTCCAGCAACCTGCCTACAGCTTCTCATTCCCCACATCCTGTCCCACTCCAGGAAGTGTGCCCCTTCTCTGCTCAACAGTCCTTCGGCTACCCCACTTCTCTTTCGGGGCTTCAGCAACACGCCGGACAAGAAGTCTCAGAGCTCTTTAGCTGCATCCTGGCACTCAAGGAACAATGCCCAATAGTTCTCTCACTTGGAGAGAATGCTCACGGGCATGGCAACCTGCTTCTTCCATATGCACACAAGCCTGACAACCCGCCTCTTCCGCTCAAATTACTAGGTTTACTGGTTACATTCAACTCCCAAAGCTCTCCCAAGTACAGGTATGGCTGATGGATGGCAGAGTGTGTGTATGACAAGAGTGAGTGAGTGAATAATGAGAGAATGATATCGAAAAAATGTACTAAGTTCCCCAAATATATTTGCATGCTCTCAACTTGACACTTGCCATGTTGGGAACTACATGGGCCCCCACATGGTGTTACGTTCCCCACACTTAGGAACTTAGGATAAATAAATATCCCATACTTTAGGAAATATTATTATAATATTTCCTTGGCTTAGCCCCTCTTCCTAGACTTACGTTCCCCACACTTAGGAACTTAGGATAAATAAATATCCCATACTTTAGGAAATATTATTATAATATTTCCTTGGCTTAGCCCCTCTTCCTAGACCTTTAGCCCCCCTGTCCCTTCTATTGGAGTTCTATCCCCCCATACTCTTTTTGTCTGGTTGGTCTGCAATAGTGATGTATTTTTACTAATATCCGAGTGTGATTACATATTACAATGATAAGCTCACTAACCTTTTAGCATCTGGCTCTCTAACCTAATAACCACAAAGGCACTTTGGCCTAAAAAATACATATACAAAGGCACTTTGGCCCAAAATGTCCTGGCTCAACAGCCTATATGTACATTACAATTGGGGTTCGGCCTAGGGGTACTACAACCCAGGTTTTCCTGCATGCAGAGCACCGCACTTCTCAATTCCTTGATGCCTAACGCTTGAGAATCCATCCTCCTTGAAATGGTCTTTTATGCCTCAACAATTAGACCTACCAATTCCTTCCTGGTAGCCCCAATATCCTGGGGCCAAGAGTAGGTGGAACAACCTCCAAAACCAGCTCTTGGGCAAGGGAATATTACATTTATCCTGGTGGGTTTGACTAGAGTCGAGCATTAAGCCTGCTACTACCTTCCACATCTTGGGTCTTCGACCATTCACCAAATTGTTCATCTTTTTACCTTTATTAACACATTGTATGCCACCTAGAAGAACAACCTATTCCCAAAAAATGTAAATATGACTCCAAATGATGAATGATTAAGAGTTGCCTTCATTAAAATCATATGGTTATGGGTCAAGGGGGAATTCATCCTTAAGGATATCCTCCAAGCCTTCCATCATTCCGGCATTCTCAATAATAATCAGATTTGTTCCCTCCTTAGTCCTCAGATGAACTTCCTTGTTTGCCAACCAATCAGCAACCCTATTATGAGATGTTTTGCAATGATTGAAGGTGATGGAGGGGAAGGAGTATTTTATGTCTAGGGCCTTTTCTATGTAGGCATTAATCCTCCAGTTTGGCAAAGAGCCATTAATCATACACTTAATGGCTATAGTTGAATTCCTGTCCACATGGTGAATAATATTGATTTCTCTAGAGATCTTTAAGTTCCGTGATCATAGCCTCACCACACCTTAAGATGAATAAGGGCCACAGAAACTGTATTCACTGCTGATATGGCCATGTGGATGTGGGCTAATCTTCACATGTTGCAATGTGCCAACCCACTTTGTGGGTACTTTAGGTTCTTAATGAGCCAACTTGTGGGTACTAGTGGGTAGTTACACCTGTTATTACTTGAAACCGTCTGGGTCCAAGGTAACTAGGAATAGTACAGTCGCCATGTACTCTTTCCCTGCACTTCAGGTTAGTGCTCACTAACCATACGGAGGAATCCTTAGATGACCTTGGGAGTTAAACTATGATGCAATAAACAATTAGTAATGCTTGGAATCAAACTTATAGCTTGCTTCCCTAAACAAATCTGCACATAAAAATAGAAAAAACACCAAGTAAAAAATGATTCAAGGATGGAAAAATGCACAGAAAACAGTGCAATATTTATCTATGATTGAAATTATGATATCTAATGCAATTATGCTACAAAAAACGTGCTAATAAACAAATATGAAGTTGGACACACAACCCAATGCAACTATATGACAAAAACACGCTTTTCTAAATGCACTAAACAAAAAATACAGCAAAGAATTATGACTGTCCTAGTGAATTAAATGCTGCTGTTTTTAGTATTTTTCAAGTTCATGTTTTTTAGGTTTTCTTAATGCATGGAAAGTTGAAACCAGTAAGAATGAAAGTTTTTTCTCTGTTTCTGCAATAAAATTGAAAGCTAATCTTACTGTAATTTATCTAAAATAGAGTGAAAATGACTTAAATGTCAACCTAAATATGCCTAAGATGCATGCTATTCAATGTTTAATGTGAAAGTTTGTTTTAAGTGAGAAATCATGAGTTAAGTTTCGGTAAACTAGTGCCTTTTATGGAGTCAAAGAGATGGAAAAGATTAAAAGTGAATAGGGCGGAAGATAATCCAAAGCCTATCAGTCAAACCCCATTAAGATCAAAATTAAATGCATGTAAAAGCCTAAGAAAATATAAGTTTCACACAAAGAACTTGTGGTAGTCACCAAGAAAATCTCTCTTTATTATCAAAAGTAGTAGATTGAACAAAGTTCTGACAAGTTTGGACATCAACACTCCAAGGTTCGAACCAACTCTGCTAAATAGGATAGTACTAGTCAGAACCTAGCAAAATCAACTCACCACCACAGGTACTGCACGTTAGCAATCAATCTCAATCGCTCTAGGAGGAATTAGCACAGGAGAAGGGAAGAAGAAAAAAGCATGAGCACAAGCACTCAAGATCTCACACAAGAAAGTCAACCTTCTTCTCCTTGCTTAGTACAATATATAGAAAAGAATGAGAGAGAGAAGAGGTAAGAATAACATCTCCAATTATAGTTGCATGTAATAATAGCCATGAAAGATCTCCACCACACACCAAGGTGCACCTCCTTCAGACCACGCACTTCTTAAAGTATAACAGGAAAGTCACTAGATAAAGCCATGGGTAAGGCACATGAGTGAGTGGAACATATGGTGTAAAACCTCCTCAAAATATCCCAGGCTAAGGCACATCCTTAAGAGATACTAAACTCCAGGAACAAATCAAATTAATGGTTCATATTATCTTCTCCAAGGATAGGCCAAGAGATAAGCTTAGTTATAGGAAATAGGAACTTAATAGTAGCAAGGAATATTCTTCACTAAGGTGCATGGTCTTAAGAGAAGCTACATTCCAAAAACAAGTCAACCAGTGGTAATTTAGAACCACACATGTAGTCTTCCGAAATAGAAAAAGTGGATAAGCTAATCTTTAGGAAAGGATAAGGCATAGAAATAACAATCTCTATCTCTAAGAAAGGTGAATCCTCTGAAGGACCAAAATAGCAATTGTGAACTCAAAATAGCACAAGAAATCTCTCCAGAGTGGTGTGTGGCTTCTAGGCTGCTTCAACACAAAGTCAAAGGTCAAACAAAGTCAAATAAGGGATCATCACGAAGGTCTCACCAAGAAGGGTCATATGAAATCCTCCCAGGGCTTAACACTATCCAAAGATAGCCCATATCTCCATGTGGACCCATCGAATTCAATATAGACCATGCGAAAATGCAACCACTCCTTGAAAATTCAAAGTACTCGGAATGGCCTAAAATCAGACATTGATGATGCTTGCCATACTGGGTCCCTATTACCCCCCCATGCCTAGGGGTAACCAGAGGAGATCATGTCTCGTGGCCTACAATGGAGAACATGATCTCGACCATGATGATGATCAACATGTCCACAGATGGCAGCCCAACAACTCCCCTCATTCACCTTTACAACTAGAAGTCAACCAAGGCTCATCACATCTAAACAACGCAGAGTATGGGAGATGGTAAGCCATCGTCACCATGAGGTATGTTAGTCCTTCTTTTATGCAAAGTGTGGTGCTTAATTTGTCGGGCATGTGGATGAGGGTCTTTGGTTGAAGTTGAATAATGCATCATTGGTTTGGGAAATTGTGTCAGTTGCCTTGTTTCACCTTGGTGGTCAGCTTTTATGCCCTAGTCTCATGTTGTCATCGCCTAGGCAAAAGGGATACTACTGGGGGGCCCTCACAAGGGTAACGTTTCATTCCCCACCATACTTAACAATTTCCATCTTGGATCCTCTCATAGTGTACTAAACTTCGGTAATGGGTCATGGTCCATTCTCTCATGAGAAGAGGGGTTGAAGGCCCGGAGGTTGTTTGCAGCTGCTAATAAAAGAATAAGAAAATGATGCTAAAGGAAAAAGGAATGATAGCAAAGGACTAAAACAAAATCCAATCCAAACTTGAGCTCTACCCTTTTAGTGCTCACCTTGGTCCTAAATAGCAATGCTATAGCTTGAAACCTTATAAAGGGGACTTGCAAATATGATAAAGTGGACTAAGAAAGATGGCTAATAAAGGGGGATTGGAAAAAATAGTGCCTAAGAATGAGGTAACTCAAGAGCAAGCACACCCTCCACAAAGGAGCTCATAGAAATGGATTTAATGATATCATAAGCCATGAAGTAAGCCCTAAAACCATATCACTATCACACTTACTCTTGAAGGGTTTCTTTATTTCCTGTCACTCTCAGGACCTATCCCTCTACCTGGGTTATTTTATTTTCTGTCTAAGTGGTGTTGTTGTCCTTATACACATTTGCAAACGTGGAAAAGTCTTAATCCACTTAGTGTGTCCTTGGAGGCACAATGCCTAAGTTCAAGCCCACTGTCACCTCGACTTGAACTTCTTTTGTCTAGGCTTACTCCTAGGAAAGCCAAGGGGGGTAGACTCTAGTTACTATGTGAATTATTAAGTGAATTCTAGGAGTTAATTTTAGTTTGTTAAAGGTAAGGGGGAGCTAGCCTATATGAGAGGCAGCAAATGCAATGCACACCTTTGATGAAAATCAACCCTTTCCCTAAGGTCAACTAAGACTAGTGCCTAAAGGTTGGGAAATGGATAGTGCCTAAAGGTTGGGAAATGGGTCAATTAAAGTTACAACAAAAGATCCAAGTACAATTATACAAGAAATAAACAATGTTATGGGATATCCACAAAAATTAAAGAAATTACTTTCCACTTTAAACCAATTATGAATGTTATGTACAAATTGAAACACAACATGAAATATATATATGTAATATGAAATGAACAACTAAATGATTATACAACTATATCCAAAAGAATAGAAAATATTCTAACTCAATAAGCAATGAAACATCAATACATGAAATATTCACAATGAGAGAGATAGTTAGAAAAAGGACTTGAAAAAGTAAAATTACTTTGAAAGTGAAAGTGCTTTGAAAGTAAAAGTAGTTGTAAAGTAAATTGCTTTTAAAATGAGATTGCAAAACTTGAAAGACAAATTTGCTTTGAAAATGAGATTGCAAATGTTGTGAATGAAGTGTGTAGGTTGATTTTAATAAATTTTAGGTCTCTCTTTGATCAGGGGGATTAGATGTAATAGATACAAGCCTAGACTATGTGACTACCCCAAACCGTTATCCCCTCAACTAAAAGGAAGTGTTGGGTGCTCAATAAGAAGGGCAAACAAGGCCCTTCCCTAGCTCCACAGGTCAAATCCAAAGTGCTTGGGTGCTCAAGCAAGGAGGACACCTAGTGCCATGAAGTCGTCCCCGACTTACACCCCCTATAGCCTCCCAAGTCACCCTTTTTGGTGATTGAAGAAATAAAAGTTTGGATGCCTAATTACTACACTCCCAACCTTTTCCCTTTCTTGTCACCCAGGATCCACAAAATGGCAAGGGGAGAGAATACGGGGCAGAGATGGAGCACGAAAATGATTACTTTTGCAATAATTTTAAAAGTATACAAGCCTTTCGTTATTGCAAGGATGGCTTATGCCAATCTCTTTGCAAGGTGGGGCAAAAATAAATAATTAAAATGCTTTAAACTTGCTTAGAAAATTAAGGAGCAACCCCACAGAATGGCACAAGTGGAGGACTAGCCTACCGTTTTGGCCAAGGTGGGTATGATAAAAGAAAACAAAAGATTTGGAAATAAAATTGCAACCCCACAACAATGGCACAAGTGGAGGACTAGCCTACCATTTTGGCCAAGGTGGGTGTAAAAGGAAATGCAAGAAAATAAAACTAATTCTAGCCTTCACGATTTTGCAAGGACAGCTTAGGCCAATCTCTTTGCATGGTGTGGGCAATGTTTCCTAAATTATTACAATATCAGATTTTCTATTTTTCTTGAGAGAAGGCAAACCCAAGAGACTCTTGTTGGGTTGCTTACAATGATTTAGAAGAAGAAGATGAAGGGGGATTTGATATCCCAACTTTAGAATGCCTTTTGAAGGCCTTGGGGGTTCAAGACTGGTAGCACCTCTTCCTTCTTGTTGAAAATCTGCATAAAAATCAGCAAGGTATATTTTCTAGAAAATGCTACAAAATCAAGAATCTTGTTAACTTTGATTAGCCCAATGAAACACCAATTTAAATGTTGCATAAAAATCAGCAAGGTATATTTTCTAGAAAATGCTACAAAATCAAGAATCTTGTTAACTTTGATTAGCCCAATGAAACACCAATTTAAATGTAAAATTATGAATATGAAAGAGAAACTTTTAGTGTCTATTCTAGATCATAACAATTCTTATAAATGAGAGAAAGGAAGGAAGAAATATTAGACAAATAATGGAAACTTTGGATGGTTGAATGAGTGAGTTTCCACTCTAAAGATCACTCCTCCAACCCTTTAGTGATCTACAAACAAGTATGCCTTTGATACACAAGAAAACAATGAGGTGAGAGCATCCCAAAAGCTTAAAGAATACTTTCCAAACTTTAAAAAACACTACCACAAAACCAATAGCAATACTACTACTAATTCTACCTATTATCCCCCACTTTTAGGGATAACTAAGGAAATTATGTCTCGAGGCCCACAGGTCCTAGACATGGAGTACCGAGAGCCAGA
>CBVK0100527449.1:0-11880 GCA_900067695.1 Picea abies
GAAATATCCTAACAATTTCACGAGACAAATGCATGATGATTGGACTAGATACCTAGTCAACAAAAGTCATAAGGGGATCCAATTCATGGAAGCATGAACAGATGGACAAAAGTATGGAAGCAACAGTAAGTTAGAGAGAATTGACACTTTGTACACTCTTACAACTTCCTAAGGGTAGTCTGCATTGATGACAATGGTTGAGGAAGCAATAGTAATTGAAAAGTGATGATATCCGAAGATGGGGCAGAAATGCAACAAAGATCAATGGATGTTGTCAGGCACAAAAAAAAATTGAAGTGGGGGAGGATGAAACGTATCCCATGAAACCCACTAAGAACATGTGATCCATGGGAAAATTTGATGTCGAAATGGATGAAAATCAGAAAGAAGTGATCGGTTGGATTAACAAAGAAATTTTAGGTGTGGGGAGGATCACCTTGGGAACACGATGGTGACACGTAGCACCAAGGGGGAACACACCTTACTTTCCTTAGAATGATTAGAAGAGACTTGGGTTTTGTTTGGGTAAGGGAGGGGCATCATGGGAGTATTCCCAATGAGTGGAGATATATTCCATTGACAACGTGGGTGCACTAGAGAGGTTAGACTTTCCCATTGACACACCCATAAGGAGTCACGTTGATCAGAATGAGAGAGTGCACAAGGAAATGGTCACACACCTAAGGATGGGGCACACTGGATCACGAGATGAATGACTGATGGGCGTGTGGGCTTGGATGGGAACTCCGGGTCCGCAGACGAGGTGAAATGATTTAGTTGAGTGTTGGTTTGCAAAGGCGCATGACACACCCAAGAGACATGATGTTTCACACAAGTAACTCTTGGATTCCATATAAAAGAAAGGGGACATAACCAAAGGAGAGCATATATCATTTTGGACAATATATCTAGAGAGAAAGTCTGAGGAAAGTTTAAGGAAATGAGATGAGGTATATTTTCCATGATGGAAGATAAGTAGCCAAGATTTGGATGTTTTGGGTGGTTTTGGGGATGTATAGAAAATAGGCCTGTTGGAGGCATGTGTGAGGCTTAAAAAAAATTGGTCTTATCTTGGTGAAAGTTTGCAGAAACAAAGGGACATTAATTCTATAGTTCCAGGAACTGTTGAGGTGGACTATAGGTTGTTATAGTCATGATTATGACAATGATTCTTTGTGTGACAGATGAATTATTGAATGTAATGGTGACATGAGGTGAGTCACGTGACTCTATCAAATTTGTAAATTGAGCCAATAGTTCTCTTATTGTAAATATTTTCCAATAAAAAATACTTAGCCAGTTGTTAGGCACGATTTGTGTCTCCCACACTATTTATGTGTTTGTATTCATTTTCTCTACACTTGTTCTCTTGGATTCTCATGTTGATCGATCCATGCTTAAATAAGACTAAGTGTTAAGCTATGTTAACAATTTTCTAAGTAAGCAAGAGTTTCACTAGAGTAAGAGTGTGACTCATAGTATGCCTAGAACAAAGTATGGTTATTCTCTAGATGAAGAGGCATAGTTTAGACAAAGTATTCTTGTTGTGACAAGAAACCAAGTAAGAACCATCATGGTTCCACATTCCCTCAAGAGGTGAATGATCTCAAGATCTGATCAAGCACCCTATGGGGTCATGCTAGTAAAAATAACTGGTTTATGACTAAGAGAAAGAATATATAAGTTCAACTTGAACGTTTAATTGAAAATGTAGAGAAACATGAACTATTTCTATGTGAAGAAATTCATGTTGTGATGAAGTAAATTTCTTTGAATATAAAAGTAATACTCACCATCCTTGAGTTCCCACTCACTACAAGAGACCACATGGACTATAATTGTGGCTATGACCAAGAGTACCCTTCGAGGCATTGCAATATCCATATTGGTGTCCTCTTGGAGATAAATGATGTGGTCACAAAGGTAGGGTTTTCCTACATCAAAGTTCAATTCAATCGACACTTGAAAAACATATGATGGGGACTAGAATCCAGTCTAGATCTGTTAAGTCACCTAGATCATCATATATAAGTATCCTACTAAGTAGTTTGGAGTTTTTTGTGTGTACTTATCAAAGGAGTCACTAATGGATAAAAGTGTTCAATATGTTTCAGACTAAAATTTCCCCATTGCACATGAGTAGAGAGATACAATAATGTTTGTTCTATTCAAATCAATTGGCACCTGAAATGGAGAAAGAATACTCATGTTGATTTGAGCTCCATGACTAGGTTTGTTTCATTGGAAGAGATTGTGTTTTAGGATTTAATTCACCATAAATCCGCCCAAGACTTTATATAGTGGGGTGTAGAGACCATCAATGAAGTCTTCAAGGATACAAAATATGGGGTTTCTTTGGCACCGAAGTTGGGCTATTAGATTCCTTAGGCATGCAAATGAGCTATGGGGATTGCCCAAGTATGAAGTGACTAAGATATTGGGATGTGTCATCATGAAGGGCACACCAAGGTTAGGGCACATCGATAGCAAGGGGGAAAATGATTGTTGACTGCATGGGTTCGTTCGAGTTACCTGGTCTTCGAAGGCATAGAATTATTTGTTTTGGAGAGAAGGTTTTTGAAGGGTAACGATGATTCATTTCGACACATAGGCTTGCGAAGGTGCATGACACTTCCAAAGGATGTGATAGTTCACGACGGTGACATTTGGAATCCCTAGAGAGTAAGGGTGTAGAACCAAGGAAGTTATATTTGGAATACAAGGAGAGAAAGAAGATATGTGTTCTTTTGATGAAGGATTAAAAAAGGAGGGGCGAGCACCCTCAAGGAGCCAAGTGGCTCCACATAGGAGGACATGTGCTTCCTTGTGGTGGATTCAGTGGACAAAGTTTTGTGAACTTATCTTGGGCCGATTTGGGGAAAGTATGGAAATAGAGGTATGTTGGAGGCATGTGTGAGGAAAAATAAAAATATGTAAAGTTTGCACAAATGAAGAGACAACAAGTATGCAGTTGAGGGAACATATGAGGTGCACAACAAGAACTTTCCGAGACAGTTGCAATACATAGTCTTACCATGAGGAGTATGCATATAAGTGTTTTGGTGAGGTGAGGTGAGTTGTTTGATTATTACCAAGTTGCAAAATGAGTTAGTAGTGCTCATATTGTAACTATTTTGCAATAAAAAAGGTTTAGCCAGATGTTAGGCATGGTTGATGCCATTAAAACTGTTTTTGTGTATGTCTTTCATTTGTTCCATTCTTGTTCTCTTGGCTTCTCATGTTCATTGATCTATTCTTAAATATGACTAAGTGTTAATATGTTAACAATTCGCCAAGTATACAAGAGTTGAACTAGAGTAGGAGCATGATTCATCGGTATCCTAGAATGGAGTATGTGTATGGTCTAGGTGAAGAGTCGTAGTCTAAACTAAGTATCCTTGGTGATACCAAGAAGCCAAGTGAGAAATGTTGTAGTGTCGCACTCCCTCAAGTGGTGCACGATCACAAGGTTCAACTAGACACACTGTGGGGATGTGAGAGATGGTATCAGATCTTGTTTATTGCATATATTGATAAAGGGTTGGTGAAATGTTCACCACCATATCAATGATAGATGGTATCAAAGTAAAATTTGAAGGTAGTTTGTTGTGAAGTCAGTTTAGTGGGAACATTTACAAACTTGGTGAACTATTCAGTGGAGGGAATTGGTTCATCATAGACTTTGCATCAGACTTACAAAAAAGGTTCAGTTAATGATGTGGTGGAGAGGTTGGTTAAGGAGCACACCTTATGGAGACCAAGGAAATATTTTTTGGTAAAATGAAGCACTTGGATAGGGTGGGTGATTAGATAACTCATCGTAGAGTTGATCGCAGAAATGTTCGCAGACTTGATTGCAGAGACAATTTGGGTACAGACTTAGTTGGTTTGATGTGTGACGAAAGTCAGTGCTTGACCTATTTTACACATCTTGGAGAAACCAGGCACAAATTTTGTTTCATGAATCAAGCACTTGGGAAAGGTGGCATATAAATGTAGGATTTTTAGCACAAATTGTCACATATATAACCAGAGAAGCGAGAAGAGAGGGTGATCATATAAGTGATGGCGAATAAGAGTACTTCTGGGTTGCTCCACAATAGGAAATTGGTTGGTGTTTCCATTATGATTTCTTTGTGCCATGCATGGTCGAGAATAAAATTTGATATGTGATGGGTTGTTAGATGAGGGGGTATACTATAGCCTTTGTATGAGGTAAATATTCAGAGAGTTATAACAGTGAGTTATCAGTAATATGACTTGGAATTTAGGTAGTGGATGTATGGTTCCTTGTAGTGGAAGTAGTCAATGTATGGATATGGAAATACATTAGAGATGAGTTCGATAAGTTGCATGTAAAGTTTGGGACTTAGATGGATTTTTTAATAGGATTGATGGAATAATCCTTGTATCATAGTGAAGGTATTGAAATCTTGTGGAGTTGCAGACATTGATTGAGGGGATTTCATGCAAAGAGTTGGTTTCTTGGGAAAGAAGAGGTCCAAGAAAACAAACTTATAACATGGTTGTAGTGAAGGATGCCATTGTAAAGCTATGGTTGGTTTCAATTTGTTACATTCCCTAAGTGTTGTGGTAAGTTCTTTGAATAGAATTTGGATGACTTCAAGTGCAATTTGTTTCCGTGATGAAAAATGGCATACTTGAGGGTGACTAAGGTGTTGCAGATTCAGAGAATCCTTGTAGTAGTTTGGGATGCCTTAGTTGGGATAATTTGCAAATAAATTTGGAGACCTACTTGGATGAGTCTTGTGGGTAGAATTCAATTATAGAAGGTAGCGACACCAACAACATAACCGAACAACAATAAGGAAACAACATCACAATGAGAGAGTGTGGAAGAGTTGGGTGACTTTAATTCTTTGAGTCATGTGAAGTGACGACATTGAATCAACCAAAAAATCATGTGGATTTGGGTGAAATACAATTTGGTTCATGGAAAGTTGGGGAATCCACTTCACAGGGAAACTTGGGGTTTCAACTTTGGAAGAATTTGGGGTTTCTGGTTGGCATAGAACATGGGGTTTCCAACAGACTTATTTGTAGTAGAGGAATGATTTTTGGAGGAGACTTGAAAATCATATATTTTGTGGATGTTTTTTGGGATGAAAACGAATTGAGGTGGGAAGGATGTATGGTATTCAACTAGAAGGGTGTGGAGACCATCAGACAACTTATCAAGGAGATAGAAATTAGGTTTTATCTTGCACCCGAGTTGAGAAAGTTTTCACCTTGGGAATTCAAATGTGCCAAGAAGATTTCCCAAGTATGAAGTGGCCAAGATATTGGAGCAGGAGGGCATGACAAACAAAACAAGGTTAGGGAGTGTCGGTCCCATGGGGAATGACTTTTGATGAGAACAAGGATTCGTCTGGGAGTCCAGATCCATGAAGGGGAACAACAATTCATTTTGGAATCTAAGTCCACAAAGGGGAGAAAATATTCATTTGGACACATGGTTTCACGAAGGGGTGTGACACCTCAAGGATAAAAAATACACACAATCGAGGAAGGAATATTTGGAAGACAAGGAGAGCAAGAGGAGCTCTATAGTTATAAGGAAGGATTAGAAGAAGTTGGGTGAGCTCCCTCAAGGAGCCAAGTTTCTTCACATGGGAGGAATTGTGCTACCTTGAGGTGGATTGGGTTAACAAAATTGGTAGAACTTCTCTTGGGCCAATTTTGGGTAAGTCTGGAAATGAAGGTCTGTTGATGGCATGTGTGAGGTAGAATTTGAACCTATGAATTTTGTGGAAGCGAAGAGACAACAATTCTGTGATTGAGGGAACGTTTGAGGTGTACTGCACGATGTTGCAGAGACAGTTGTGAAAGAGAGTCTTGGTGTGACGAATCTATGTATGAGTGACTTGGTGAGATGAGCTGATATGATCGAATCTACCCATGTTGTAAACCAAATAAAAATTCTCATATTGCAACTATTTCATAACAACAAAGACTTATCTGTGTGTTAGGAATGGTTTGTGTCACCCACACCATTTATGTGTATGTATTTTGTTTGTTCCATTGTTGTCCTCTTGGATTCTCATGTTCATGGATGTATGATTAAATATGACTAAGTGTTAAGATGTTAACAATTTTATAAGTATACAAGAGTTGAAATAGAGTAGGAGTGTGGCTCACTAGTAGCCTAGAACAAAGTATGGGTATTCCCTAGGTGAAGTGTCATAGTTCGAATGAAGTATCAAGTTGGTGTTTCCAAGAAACCAAGTGAGAAACGTTGTAGTGTTGGACACCGTCAAGTGGTGCATGATTGCAAAGTTTGTCTAGGCACACTATGGGGACATGAGAATTCAAACTTAAACTCACCACAACTCCTCCTTTAAATAGGGTTTGCAAGTTATCACCACACACAAAAAATGGTATATAGAACCTAATGACATTGTTAGAACATAGATTTGAATATATAAAAGGATTGTGGCATTGATATGAGAGTTGAGTGTGTATATCCATGTGAGAGTCACCGAGAGAGATCATTAGTAATGGCAAGAGATGTACAAACCTCAATCAATGGAAAGTCACAATATGTGGGTTGAAGGGTGGGAGAGCAGGACTAGACAAATTGCGATGATAATAAATGATGTAACCTATGAGGTGAGGCTCTAATGTCCTCACATCATAAGCCAAAAATAATAAACAAATCCCAAAGTCACCAGAAAAATATTGAATAACAATAATGTGTTGAAGAAATAAGAGAATCTAAGAAATAACCCAACTTAAATTGTTTGTTCTATTATGGTTTCTGATGGTGTTTATGAAGGATTATAGGTGGGTTCATTCAAGAATGCACATTTAAAACAATTAAATATTAATGCACTTGATTTCAAGGTTCACTAACTAATTAGTCACACTTGCAGAATTAATCATGCTTATAAAACAAGGCACAAATTTGGGAGATATTAGATTTTTTTGTTGTTTACATTGCATTTATGAATGCATAAATGGATTCGACATGCTACAAAACACCTCAAACACTTGGATTATACACATTTGTCCACTCAAATATCAAGATTCAATAGATTCAACAATTTCTTGTTGAATTTTGGGAAAATTTAAATGGATAATATCCCTAGAAAAGAGACAAAACATAAAACATTTACGCCATGACATAGTCAACAACATTGTCTAAATGTTCTACATTTTGGCAATTTTCACCAAAATTTGTTGACACAAATCTAGGAAAAATTACAATTTTATTTTGTTTAAATTGCATTTATGAATGAATAAATGGAGTTAGAGTGCTCAAAATCCCATTGAACACTCAAATTATAAAGATTTATCCACTCAAATGTAGAGATTCAACTATTTCTTGCCAGATTTTAGGTAAAATTAAACAAATAATATCACCAAAAAAGATTCAAAATGTAGAACATTTAAACTATGACATAGTTAATAGAGTTTCCTAAACGTTCTGTGTTTTAGTATTTTTCATCGAAATCTTGTGATATAAATCTGGGCAAAATTACAATTTTTTTGTTGTTTAAATTGCATTTTTGAATGCATAAATGGATTCAATCTGTTGAAAAGACCCTTGGACACTTGGATTATACATATTTAGCGACTCAAATATAGAGATTCAACAATTTCTTATCGAATTTCAGGAAAAATGAAACGGATAATATCCTTGAAAAGAGCGAAAATGTAGAACATTTAGACTATGGCATAGTTAATCGCATTGTCTAAATTTTCTTTGTTTTTTCATTTATCGTCGGAATCCATTGACACAAATATGGGAGAAATTACCATTTTCCATTGTTTAAATTAAATTTCTAAATTTCTAAATGGATTCAACATGCTGAAAAATCCCTCAAACACTTTGATTATACATATTTAGATACTCAAATATGGAGATTCAACAATGTCTTGACATATGTTGGGAAAAATTAAATGGATAATATCCCCAAAAAAGATCCAAAACATAGAACGTTTAGACTACGACATAGTCATTGGTGTTGTCTAAACGTTCTATGTTTTGACATTTTTCACTAGAATCTAGTGATATAATTTGGGAAAAATTACAATTTTGTGTTATTTAAATTATATTTTTGAATGCATATATGGATTTAGTGTGCTGAAAAACCCCTTGGACACTTTGGTTATATAGATTTAGCCACTCAAATCTAGAGATTCAACAATTTATTGTTGGACCTCAGGAAACTTTAAATGGATAATACCCCAGAAAAGACCAAAACCGTAGAACATTTAGACTACAACATAATCAATTGTGTTGGCTAAAGGTTATATGTTTTGGCATTTTTTGTCTGAGTCTAGTGATATAAATATGAGTGAAATTACAGTTTTATGTCATTTGAATTGCATTTTTGAATGCATAAATGGATTTAACATGCTGAAAAACCCCTCGGACACTTAGATTATAGAGATTTAGCCACTGAAATTTTTATATTTAGCAATTTCTCGTAGGACTTCGGGAAAAAATAAACAGATAATAGATTCCTAGAAAAAAGATCCAAAATGTAGATAAGTTAGACTACAACATAGTCAATGGCATTGCCTAAAAATTCTATGTTTTGGCATTTTTTGTTAGGACCGAGTGATATAAATATGGGTAAAATTATAATTTTATGTTGTTTAAATTGAGTTTTTTAATGCATAAATGGATTCTATGTGATAATTATACATATTTATCCACTTAAATCATGACATTCAACAATTTCTCATCGTATTTCAGGAAAAAATAAATGGGTAATATCCACAGAAGAGAGCAATAACATAAAACGTTTAAAGTATGACATAGTCAATGACATTGTCTAAACATTCTATGTTTTGGAAATCTTCGTTGGAATCTGGTGAAATTACATTTTTTTTTTGTTTAAATTACATTTTTGAATTCATAAATGGATTCAACTTTTTTTTTGTTTAAATTACATTTTTGAATTCATAAATGGATTCAACATGCTTAAAACCCCCTTAGACGCTTAGAATATACATATTTATCCACTCAAATATGGTGATTCAACAATTCCTCTCTAGATTTCAAGAAAAGTTAAACAAAAGATATCCCCAAAAAGAGCCAAATCATATAACATTTAGACTATGGCATAATCAATGGCATTGTCAAAATGTTCTACATTTTGTAATTTCTTTTCAGAATTTGGTGATATAAATCTAAGTGAAATTAAGAATTATGTTGTTTAAATTTCATTTATGAATGCATAAATGGATTCAACGAGCTGAAAAACCCCTCAGACACTCATATTATAAAGATTAAGCCACTCAAATATGGAGATTCAACAATTTGTGGTCAGATTTTGGGAAAAAAAAATGATAATATCTTTGGAAAAGAGAAAAAACATATAACATTTATACTATGACATAGTCAATGGTGCTTTCTAAATGTTCTATGTTTTGGCATTTTTCACCGGAATTCAGTGATACAAATCTAGGTAAAATTACAATTTTTTGTTGTTTAAATTTCATTTATGAATGCATCAATGGATTCAATGTGTTGAAAACCCCTCAGAAACTTAGATTATAAATATTTATCCACTCAAATATAGATATTTAACAATTTCTTGTTGAATTTGGGGAAAAATAAAAGACTAATATCCTTGGAAAAGAGCTAAAGTGTAGAATTTTTAGACTATGACATAGTCAATAGATAGAAAAGAATAAAAAACCACTTAAGGTTTGATAGTTGTTTGGAAGAAAAGAACAATCTTCTTGGAGAGGTTTCCCTAATGATGTACATTAACCTTCCTAAATCATAATTAATCAACACCAAGTACCATGTCGGGTGTCACACCTCTAACATATAACATCCATATATATTCAATATATACAAAGCATATGTAAACTAGTCTACTCATTATAGTAGTAAGCTGATGCGGATCACCCAATGGGCTATATGTCATCCACCAAATGTACCATGAACCAATATTAATCTATGGTAATACTAAGCACCAATATTTTTATCAAGCTAAGGTTACTAAGAAGCAATCCCTCACAAGTTTCATTATGGGCTCACTTCACTAATTAGGTAGTATCCTACCACAATTATTCATTTATATTGGAAGGTTTTAAATCACTTTAAAATTAAGAAAAATTGTCTTTGGTAATTAAAAGGAGAGAGTGGTATTTCAATATGTCTATGGATATAGGTATTGTGTATTTTAATTTTCTTATATATATGGATATAAGGATTTTTGAATGCACATGTAAATGGAATTTTAAATAAGTGTAACGTTTTATTGAGAAAGAAAAATGAAGATGTTTTTGAAAGGTAATATAACATCCCCTTTATATTCTTCATTTTAGAGATGTGTAATTAAATACAATGTACAAATGTGGGCCCATATATGTAAATGTAAAAATTGTATATGATTGTAATAACAAAATAAATCTAACATTGGTTGCATGTAGAAACATACCTAATAATTTGGGGCTAAATTTACCTAAGAGAGGAGAAGGTATAAGAATGTCTAAGAGAGGGGTCCAAGGGTGGGGGGATTATTCATGGCTATCAACTCCAACCCCCATTTCTAAAATTATAACTTTTATTAAACCTTCCAATTTCCTTTTGAATGTATGAAATCCCAATCACTAAAAACATGTAAAAGGGGTTGGTGGGAAAAGTCACATCCCATAGTTATGAAAGCATGGGGGATGAGTACAATAAACCTTAAGAAATGTGAGTCAAATATTATGGGTAAAAGAGAAATTTGAGTGGCCATGGTTGGTAGTTTTTTCATGCAGGTTTTGGAGTAACAAGGGCGTAGAGAGAATTGGAGATTGAGGGTAACCATATTAGGTTTTTTGGCTATCTTGGTGGAGCTCTTGTTTCATGAAGAAGTAGGCTATTGGGCCCTTAGAGAGGGATATTCATGTATGAGATATTTTTCCTTGAACAATATTTTTTTTTGTTAGTTTTCTTGGTTAAGCTAGCATCCCTAGAGTCCCTAGAAATAAAGATTACCAGGAAAACCTGTGTTGGAGACTTGGAGGGAAGTGGGAAGGACTGAAAGTGGGAAGGACTAAAGGACTGTGTGAAGTAAAGGGGAATACTAATTCCTTGGGTTTCATAGGTTTAGGTGAATAATGTTGGTGAATTGGGATAGTTGTAGGAAAACTAGTCTGTTGTGGGAGTGAATTGGGTTGTGAGAGGCACCCTCTTTTGTGGAATCATAGTCCCATATTGGGGGATATTTGTTTTTGATATTTGGAGTGAAAATATATAGTTGGTAGGAACGTCCATCCCCTTTAGTCAATTTCTCATTTGTTGTTAAATTATTAGTGATTTTATATTTTTTTATCATTTTTATTCATGGATTTTCATTGTTGTGTATGAACTATGATTTTTGAGAAAGTATATTTTGTTATGTATGAGTTTTAACCAGTGGTATTCATTTTGTTAATTATTTATCCTAGATGAATGTGTTTTTAATTTGATGCTAGAGTTCATTTAGTTCATGGTATCAATTTTTTTTTATGTGTTAGGTAGTGGGGAAGGTAGAAGTAAAGGAAGTAGAAAGAATGATGAGGACTAGTAGGTGAAAAGTGGATAATATATTAGGATGGATGTACTGCATGTATAACTAAAAAGGGGTATGAAAAATGTAACATAAAAAATGGATAATATCTGATGAAAATATGGGGTTATTTAATTGAGATGCAATTTGAGGGGTTCATCACATGATATTTGGGAGATACAAAAGGAATTAAGGGTATTATTTAATGGAGTAAATTAAAAATGGGATAAGGGCATGTGCAAGCTACTGATGGACTCTCATGACGCGTTAGTGGCAATGCAAACATGGAAAAACAACAATATATTCACTTGGAGGGATTATTCAAGGTACTTTTACAATGAATTTGAATATTGTGTAA